>BHFT01062771.1:0-25074 GCA_004320025.1 Laticauda laticaudata | reverse complement strand
GCTCACGCTTTTGAACCAATCAGCAAGTGGCATTTATGGACCAATCAGAAAAGGGTATTTCAAGTATGTTAATATAGGACAAGAAATGTGGCAAGAAAAGTCATCAAAAGGGGCAAAACTCACTGAACAAATATCTTGCTTACCAACAGAAATTTTGGACTCAATTGCAGTTGTAATTACAATATCTGTGTAATATTTTCACTAATTTGTTGTCACATGCCAATTAAAAAGATATTCATACGAAGGAAATAAATCATACAGTGTATCAACATTTATTTTATATATATTTACTATTGCCTAATTACAATTTAGATATCACTGATAAACATCTATGGTTTGTGTTCATATTAGGTTGATTTGCACACAACAGTGATAAGTTTACATAAAATATGCCTATAAAAATAAAGCACAGAAATGATATTTTGAAAATAGAGACATCTGAGAAACATGAAACATAGTGAAGTACAGCATAGGATAGCCATATGATGGTGAACCTACAGAATTCACATTGCACCTTTGCCAGCGTAAAATCTGTCACACAACCAGAATTCCTTCTACTTTTTTTTTTTTAAAGACTTTCTGTATGTCCAACTTTCCAACTTTAACATTACTTTCAGTTTAAAAATATTTATACAGGCAATACTCTTTAAATATTTGTTTCTGTTGAAAGGTAACCAAGCTCTCTGAAACCACACAATGTGTTTTGTTTTAAATCAGAATTTGTATCCATAGGAATATTCAAGTTATAAGTAAATATAATTATCTTAAGACTCTTCAGTAAGTCAAGTTTACCTTTATTTCAGGTTTACCTTGGGCACTAATACAAGTTACTTCAAGTTTAGACTAGGTATGTAAGTTTTCATTTGAGAAACATGCATAATCATTTCTGTAACGTTATTAAAAATATATTCAGAAATTTTGAGGACACTGCATTCTAGTATCAGTGAAATGAGCAAAGGCAAAATATGTGTCCAAGTGGGGGGACCAGTGGTGTTTGTAGGATATAACAGAAAAGTCAAGAAAGCATCCATGATTTGGCACAGGCCTAGTTTTGGGATAGAAATGGCATTGGTTGCACTTTTGGATGATCTCTGCGAGAGTGGAATAGGGGTAGTGCATCCATCCTTGCTCTACTTCACTTCTCAGCAGCTTTCGATACCATCAACCATGGTATTCTCCTGGAAAGGCGTCAGGGCATGGGAGTGGGAGGCCTTGTGCTATCCTGATTCACTTCCTTCCTCTGCATCCTTCTCAGTCAGTGTTGATAGGACTGCTTTGCAGGGTCCCACAGGGCTTAGTACTCTCTCTGCTCCTGTTCAACATTTATATAAAGCCATAGGTGAGATCATTCATCACCATGGGCTAAGGTATCGCCAATATGCTGATGATATTCAGCTATATGCCTTGGCCCGTGGTGAGTTAAGTGATGCTGTGTCTCCTTCTCGCAGTGCCTGGAGGCTGTTAGGGACTAGATGGGGAGCAACGGGTTGAAACTAAATCCTGACAAAACGAAGTGGCTCTGGGTTTGGGATTCATTGTCTCAGGGAAAATTGCTTTGGTCTTGGAATGGGGGGGCATTATCCCAAAAAGACCCTGTGCACAATCTGGGGGTTCTCCTGGACTCATGATTACTGCTCGAAGAGCAGGTGGCAGTCGTGGCCAGGAGGGCCTTTGCACACCTGTGGGTTGTGCACCAGTTACATCCTTTCCAAGACCAACAATCCCGACTCAAAGTCACTCATGCCCTAGTCGCTTTCCATCTTGACTATTGCAATGTGTTCTACATCGGGCTGCCCTTGAATAGCATCCGGAATCTCCAGTTGGTGCAAAATGCAGCAGCCTGCATGGTTTTGTGCAGATCCCAATATACACATGTATCACCTGCCTTGCAGGAGCTATATTGACTGCTGATTTGCTTCCAGGTGCAATTCAAGGTGCTAGTTGTCACCTTTAAAGCCCTTCGTGGCTTGGGACCAGGTTATTTGAGGGACCATCTCTTGCTGGTCACATCTACATGACCCATCAGAGCGGGGAGGCAGGGAATGTTGCAGGTCCTATCCCCGAGGCGGACCCAGAAGAAGAGCCTTCTCCATGGTGGCTCCCTCTTTCTGGAACATCACTCCCCCAGAGATTAGAACAACCCCCACTCTAGCACTCTTCCAGAAGGTGCTGAAGACCTGGTTCTGCCAGCAGGCCTGGAGAACCCAGAGCGGGATGGAGCCCATTAAATAGCTCAGGTGATCTACTGTCACTGGGGTGAGGGATGATTTTATTATGATTGTATTATTATATTAATTTATTTGATTTTTTAATTAGTTTTATGGTTTCAAATGTGGTTTTTATACTCTATAAGCTGCCTTGAGTCACCATGAGCAAATAGATGGCAATATAAATTTAATAAATAATAAATAAATAAATGATGGTGAGATGAAAGCTCTTTCCATTTTTAAAAAAATATTTATCCTATTGTCATGGCTACCATTTTTATCTTTTTTTACCATACCTTGCATATAATGCTTGCAAGATCCCTACGAGAAAATGAAATTGTTTTGTTGTTGCTGTTGCTATGATTCTGTTGGCAATAACCACCGAACAAGGTAAACTGGGCTGCCAGGCACATAGAATCCCACTGAGCTGAGCAAATAGTATCTAGGTTTCTGTAACTTCCCTTAACCTTTGGGCATGATTTCTGGCAGAGCAAAATGTATACATCATATTGCTAAAAAATGTAAATCAAAAATATTGCTACTGATTCAAATCATGCAACAACAATTTCATTACATGATTGTTAGGAAACCAGTCTCTTTCATACTTTTTTCTTCTTCTGTTCAGTCATGTCTGATTCTTGGAGACTGTCTAGAGTGAACAATCCATGCAGTTTTCTTGGCAAGATTTTTGCCATTGTCTGCTTCCTAGAGTTGAGAGAAAATGGCTGACCCAAGCTCACCCAGCTGGCTTTGGGCCTAAGGTGGAATTAGAATTTATGATCTCCTGGGTTTCTAGCCTGATTCCTTTTCTGGCCTGATGCCTTGATTGAGCAGGTACAAAGATATAGAAGAAATGATTGAAGTCTGGGAAATCAAACCAGAGTCTGATTTACCATCAGCTTGTCAGTTACTTTGGAGCTGAGGATTTGGCAGTACAAGGTAACAATAGCCAACAACTTAATAGCTGGCCATCAATACTCCAATCAACCAATAAGAAGCCACACCCAATCAGGCACCACATAAATACTAGGCATAGAATAGCCCAGGACACATTCCTGTAGAGAGAAGTACCCTGAAGATGGGCTCCGGCACGTGTCCGAAAGCTCAAGAGACAACCTTTGCTCCCGGTGACTTACCCAGATTGGATCCTGCATCAGTGCCCCAGGACGCATATATTTGCCTTGATTCATGATACCTTAATCAAACTGGGTCTTGTCTTATGTTACCTTGATCCAAATCACAAGTTGAAATTTCTTTCCCCATTCTTAAATGGTTTTGTTAAACAGTACAATAATTTTGTTTATTTGTTTTTAATTCCACTATTGGAAGATGAAGAAGGAAAATGTAATGTTATAAAACAGGGGTGTCAAACTCAAGGCCTGGAGGCCAGATCCGGCCTATGGGGTGCTTAGATCTGGACCACAGGGCCATCCTGGAAACAGCAAAGGATTGGCCCACAGTGCCTCTGCCAGTGAAAATGGAGCTTGGGAAGGCCACGTGCAGCTCTCCCGAGCTCCGTTTTTGCTGGCAGAAGGTTGCAGGAGGCCATCTCAGCCAAAAATGGAGTTCGGGAGCCTGTTTTCGTTGGCAGAGTGCTCAGACCTCCACAGGCAGCTCTGACATGAGTGGCATCAAGCTGCCCCCCACACACACCTGAGGTCAAACACAACCCTGATGTGACCCTTGATGAAATCAAGTTTGATACACCTGTTATAAAATAAAGGTATTTACATGGGCAATTTTATTTAAAGTTTTGCTTCTGTTGGCAGACAAACATTGTGAAACCTGCATCATCTAACCCAATGGTTCCCAACCTTTTGTACCAGGGACCAGTTTCACGCAGAAACACTTTTTCAAGGACCGGCAAAATCAATTCTTCCCCAATAGTAAAGGGCTTCTTAGCTTTAGCTAATATAAAATATATATTTTAATCACGATTATTCATTCTTTGCAGCCCGGTACAAAATGATCCACGGATCGGTATCGGTCTGGGGCCCAGTGGTTGGGGACCCCTGATCTAACCAACAAAGAACAAAGAAGAAGGAACACAACTTCTTCATACAGCCATATGATACTTGTGTAACCTTAATCGGTACAATAGAGCAACAAGTGGAAGTTACCTAGCATCTTGGATGTAAGTCAGATTAATTTGAACAAGATCAACCCAAAATACTCACTAGATCCAGCTCAAATTATCCTGCTTTGGATACATTATTTCAAGCGATCTAGAGAAGGTTATAATTCTGGGAAGGATGGAAGGAAAGAGAAGAAAAGGATAACTAGCAACAAGGTGGATGTGTTCAGTTACAGTGGTGATGTATAGACTGTTGGAAGAAGTAAAAGACCAAGTTATGGACAGTTTGTCATGGAAAATGATTTATCTGTAGTCTCTAGGAGTCGAAACTGACTTGATGGCACATAATTTGGAGAAAAATATATTGTGAGATTTTTTTGGGGTGGCAGTCTTAGAATTGATCATTTTCTCAATGCAAATGCTTAAAGTACATTTTCCTCTATTGATTTTTTCATTTATAATGATAAAAACTTTACACATGGAATGAGATAGTGCATTGCAGTACATCCTATCATACAATATTGCATAAACTTAGCTTACATCTGATTTAATGTTGGGCACTCTTTCAAGTAACTTTTTCTTCTTGCTTTTGCCACTTGTGCTTCTGTTTCTCCCTCTGAAACTACAAATCTATGAAGATCCATCTTGATTTTCTTAAGGCTTTGATGAAATGCCCACATGTCTTGAATTATGCTAGTCTGTTCCGCCTTTCAGAGAAATGTGTGCAAAATTGGAGAGGATCAGTGGGCTACTCCATGGGAAAGTGGGGAGTCTTTGAGCTCTACATGTCTACTATTCAAAATTACACGCTGACATCCTTTCTGTTGTTCCCACAGATCCTGCTGAGGAGTATTTCAGAATAAACTTGATTGATTGGGCCTCTCACATGATAAGGAGATTGAGAATTGGATGCATAAACTGCTTGCAGTTTTGCAAGATTGCTTTGGTTGTTGAAATATTTGCCCAGAACATAGCGTCTTGAGAATGTTGTTACTATAGGAAAGCTTTTTTCATATGCCTTTGATTTCACCACCTGAAAGAGATGGAAGCAATGGTTTGCAAGACATTTATACCAATGTTTCAAGTTCATGCAATAAATTGTCAGTTCAAGCCGTATATGAGTAACAATATAGTCACTAACAATTACTGTTGTTTTATTCTGCAATCACTAAAATGTTTTACAATGCAATATTCAAAAGTGGTAAAGTTAGTTCTTATCCTTTTCTTCTTTGCAACTTAGTTCTGTCTACCCAACAATGTAAATACAGGTAATCCAATCCTGTTTGAAGTTCTGATAGACCTACCTGGCCGGGGGGGGGTATTTATGATCCACATTTGAGGTTATAATAGTTGTGTCCCCCCTATCCACTCAGTCATGTGATGCGATTTCATGCATTTGGCAACTGGGCTGCATTTATGGTTACATGACTGCAGTTTATGACAGTTTTGTTGAAAATTGCCATTTACTTGTGATTCTTGACAAAAACAGCTTCATAATAAACCAATGGTTCATTTAATGACCACCATAAAAAATTGGGTTAATTGCATTATGACCATCAGGCTTATAAATGTGATGGATAGGCAATTTATGATTATGGTCATAAATTGAGGATTACCTATAGGTACACAAGCATATAAATCAATATTAGCCCAAATAATATTTCCTGCCATGGTTATATGGTGGAATACTCAAGTTGCAGTATTACCATGCTTGGCAAAATACATGCTTTTTCAGAACTAACTCTGGATAAACTTTGTGGCTTCTTTACTTTTGACTATGGATAGAATGGCAATGGATACGCCAAATTTAGTTTTTCTGAATGAGTGTAGATGATTTATTTAAAGATATTTAAATAATGTTCTTGAGAAATCACACATTTTCTTAGTGTTTAGAATCCTGAACCTTTGTGTATGGACTGAAAATATATGGTACGGTGGTATCATGTAAGACACAAGGAGTTTTTTTTCCCTTTATGCATATAAACATTGACAGCTAAAACATTTGTATGTCATTATGTTTATTTAGGCAGCTCGAGCACTTGCAGCATGAGATTCAAAATCATTCTGGCCTTTAATCTCAATTCCTACTTGTAACAATTAGGAGGATGGGATGAATTTCCTAATCTACCTCCCTGGAGGAGGGGGCAGCTGCATACAGTCCAAAGTCTCTCCCAAGTTATTGACAAATATATCATCAAACCATGCCCAGGTGTAACCTGAAAGGAGCACCTTCTTCTGAAAAAAATATCTCTGGCAGTGTCAATTGAAGTACAACCAGTCACTGATAAGATACATGACTAAACTATCTCTGCATGTTATTGTTTATAGTCTCTGTCTCTAAAGAAAAGTTAAAATGGGCAAAAGTCCTCAGATAGGGGAACCTTAGCGCATATACAAAGGCCTAGAAAATTGCTACACAATTACCTCTCAAGGTGAGGGGTCTATCTGATATCAGTTCAACCTGGTTTAAGCCTACTTTCTCCAACACCTAAAGAACCTATGGGACACTGTTTGGCCACTGTTGCTAACTTGAAAAGAAAAAGATCAAACTAAAAAGCTAAAGCTGCAGCACATCTTTTGTGCAACAAGCCAGTTTTACTGAACACCTAACATCATTGTAGAGCAGGGTGTCAAACTTGCAATGTCACATTGCTGCCACTTGACATATTGCGATGTTTTCCCCTTTCACGGAGCAGAGGTAGGTGTGGCCTGCGTGTGATGCATCCAGCCTAAGGGCTGCCGGTTTGACACCCCTGTTATAGTGTTCTATATTATGAAATATTTAATTTGCCATGTTCCCCTAAGTCCATTTATTGCTCCTATATTTCTTCTTAGATACTTTTAATATTATTTTTAGATTTTTGTTTCATTATTTATGTATTTGTTTGTTTGTTTTCGTAGATTTTCATGGGTACAGGTATGTAGGTCTTGGCATGTTCGGGTCTTTTCTCGTGTAAGATTGAGAGCATCTTGGCAACGTTTCGATGAGGGCCCACTCACCATCTTCAGGCAGGTGCTTTCAGCTTTGTGCTTGTGTGAGCAAAGCGTGATCGGAGCTGCCATCTCCCTATATATATACTGGTGGGGAGCTGTGTTGGCTGTGTTGTGATTGGAGTTTCCATCAACCAATCAAGAAATGACAACACAGCCAACCTCCCCACCAGTATATGTATAGGGAGACGGCAGCTCCGATCATGCTTTGCTCGCACAAGCACGAACCCGAAAGCACCAGCCTGAAGATGGTGAATGGGACCTCATCGAAACGTTGCCAAGATGCTCTCAATCTTACATGGGAAAAGACCTGAACATGCCAAGACCATCATTTATTTATTTGTATATATAATTTTATTCTGTTACACTTGTCTTCTTTTTAATTCCTTGGACCTCTCCCTCCCTATGTTGATCTTTGACTATAATAAAGGTTGGACTTAATTTGAAAGCATGTTCCAATATTTGGGGGGGGAGTCAACCCCTTTGCCACAAAGAAGTGGGAGGGGCAACCTATTTTTCAAAGCATCAGCAAAACAAGAAACAATGAATGGAAACTAATCAAGAAGAGAAGCAGCCTGAAATTAGGGAAAAACTTCCTAACACTGAGAACAATCAACCAGTGGAACATCTTGCCTTCAGAGGTTGTGGGTTCCCTATCATCGGAGGTTTTTAAAGAAGAGATTAGACAGCCATTTGTCTGGAATCCTCCATGAATATGGATTTGTTTAGAAGACTTCCAAGGTTCCTTCCAACTCTGTTATTCTGAAGGAACAAAAGATTACTAGCTGTTTCCTCTTCTCCTCTTCTGCTCCCCCTCCTCCACCTCCAGCAGAGGGCATCTGGATTAGCTAGACTTTCAGTGTCCTCTTCACATCAGTACAGAATAAGCTCTTTTTCTTCCTTCTCAATTCATTGTACATCACTGTGCATGTTTAATAAGAATCATCTTCACCATGTGCAATTATATTTATCAATAAAATGCTTACAGTGGATTGCCAAAAAATAGCTATATTTCAAATGTTTTCATTAATGTAGGACAAAATATATATATAAATATCCAAAAATATATATAAATATCCAGGCTGAAACATTAACCCCAAATTCTTACCTCATGAAAATGACATCCACATTTCCCTTGCAAAAATTCCTTGTACCGTCCCATTGTAATAATGAAAGTATCAACCACCTCATAGCCATAGTGTTTTGCAGTGTTTAGAATAGCAAGATTTTCTTTCCACAAATTCTGTATTTCTGCCTGCAGTTCAAATCAAGATACCTCACATCAACATTTTTGTTTATTTTTAGTTTCTATTTGAATAGAAGAATGGTAAGTAAATAAATGATTTGAATGGAAATTTGAGAAGAACAACTAAATTTTTTTGTTAAGTATAAACAAAAGTGCCTGTGATAAAACAACTCCCAAATTGATCTTCTTAGAATAAACAGTAATACAACAGACAAAGAAAGAGAGGAAGTGAAATTAAAAAAGAGAGGGAAGGAGAAATTATTTCAAAAATAAAATGTGTTTTAGGTACCCCTAATCTTACAAGTATTGATAAATGAGGTGACACAAAACTATTAGTGGTCTAATTTGGTAATGCTGTATATAATTAGTGATATATTCTTTCAAACTCATTATAGGGCTGAAATTCAATTTTACATTAGATTACTTTTATCTTATCCAAAGTTTCCTAGCTACTATGAATTTTTTTAATGAAAAAAATCTTTATAAGATAATATAGGCAAATGAGAATCAAACAATGGATGGGTGACAAGACAGTAAATCAGAATGATATTCGAAATTATAGGACAACAAATTGATATTTCTTTCAAATAATATTGAGAAAGTTTTGTATTGTAAAAACACAGCTCATTTTTGGTATGCAGAACAAATTACAATGTTCAGAATTCTTCAATTAGAAGTATATTTCATTTCTTCAGTTGGCACAACTTGCATTGAAAAAGCAAAGGCACATGTCTGAAGTTTGCTTATCCTTCATGGAATGGACATGAGGAAGGAAGGAATTCAGACCATATATTTTTTAAATCATAATGTACATGTTTGTTGCCAGGTGGCATGGCCACTAAGGGAAGAAAGATATTGTGAATAAACATAAAGTATGATTCTTTTGGCTACTTATATTTTTCCACAGTTAGACCAAGTGTCACTTGTTTTCCAATGCTGTCAAATGTTTCAGTTTTTGATATTGGGGTCTAAAATAGACTAAAGTTGAACTTTAATAAGATGGAATTGTTGTTTGATCATAATGGCTTTCTATTGTTTCTTGGGAAGGCAGTATTTTCCTTGAAGGATGGCCATGGCCATAACTTGAGGGCATTCTTGGCCAGAAGAACCTTGTAATTCTTTCTGGAGGAAGAGGATCATTTAGTAATGACTTATGTCCTTAATACTACTCAACTAGATTCTACAATGCACTTTACATGAGACTGCTTTGAAGACCACATGGAAACTGCAACTGCTATAAATATGCAATAATCTATGTTTTGTCTGGTATTCCCAGCATTACCTAATATACCTGTGCAATTCATAGTTTGCTTTTCATCTATAAATATGGCTTAGGGTTCCCCATTTTAATCAAATGAGGGAAGCTTAGACCCAAAGTTGTTTTTCAGTGAGGAAGTATATTATAAGAATGATCTTGCCAGACAGGGAGAAAAGATGTTGCAAAGGGAACAATCAGATAAAAGGGGGAGCTAATAACTGAGTAATGGGCAGATTTTTTTTTGAAATGATTATATCAGAGGTGTCAAACTTGTGTTGTCATGGCAGCATCACATGACATAGCGTGACTTTCCCCCCTTTGCAAAACTGGGCATGATAGTGGCTAGCACGTGACACATCCAGCCCAGGAGCCGCGAGTTTGACAGTCCTGGATTAGATGGTAAAAAGAGAGGCAGGAGAGCTATTCTTTGGATTTGCATGATTCTATTAATGTAGCTGCACAGGAAATTAGAATTAGTTCATCTTATACTTCCTGTTGTTCTATCTGGGAGGCTGACAGAAACCTTTTCTATGATCAAACTTTGGGAAGGGGAAAAAGTGCAATGAATTGCTAAGGGACAAAAAAATGTTTACCTGAGTCCTGAGAAAGTAGAAAACATAACACATTCAGAATAATTCTGCCTTGATTTTGCTTAGTATAAAATAGAATAGACAGCAACTCTGACAGGCTTTCAAGATTCTGTTATTCTATATGACAGCGATAAAGAATCCCTTGGAATTATTGTTATTGGCATCTGCGTATATTATAGAATCAGTGCAATTCTTAGGATCATGATGCTGAACAAAAGAAAATTATGGTTTAAAGAACAATTAATTTAATAGGCTATGAACAAATTGTAACTTACTGACGACAAAGTGTGTACTCCATCTACTGGCAGATGAAAGCCCATTCCTAGGGATTTTATTACTACCATTATATTTGAGAGATTCATTCTAGACAGCAAGTGAGAAAAATAGATATATTTTATTCTAGGATTTGCATAGGTGCAGTATTTTTTTTAAATGTCACTGATATAATATTCA
Organism: Laticauda laticaudata; assembly: GCA_004320025.1. NCBI lineage: Eukaryota > Metazoa > Chordata > Lepidosauria > Squamata > Elapidae > Laticauda > Laticauda laticaudata. The sequence goes on along the minus strand of BHFT01062771.1, from coordinate 14,255 downwards.
GACTCAATAAAATGACTTTTTGTTTAAAATTTTTACTTTCAACTTAATCTTTTCATTAGTAATTTGAACATTACGTAGAAATAGAAACTAATAGTAGTCTTCTCATGTATTACTAATATAATCTAACAAAAATGTTTTAGCCTGATAACTATGGAGACATCATCCTTGTGGGTATAATTTAATACCAATGTCTCTACAGTTATCAATTTTTTATTAGATCATATTCATAAGAAGCTATTTTGAAGGATGGAATTTTTATGTCAATTTCTTTTATATTTTATCAGACTCAAGATTAAACTTGCAAGCAATTGGGGAGGAATGAAAGAGGTAATCTTCAGAAAAACAAGGTGTGAATGATCAGCAGTCTGAAAGAAATGGACAAATAAATTGGCCCTCAAATTTGTAATGGAACCTATTTTATGTTTTCTATGTCCTCAGAATCAGAAAAAATGCACTTCATTCTGCCTAACTAAAAAAAATTGGATAACTCCACATGCCAAAGATTTGATGTGTAAGCCCAGACAAGCACTATGTTACTGGTATGAACTGCTTTGTAGCAATGGCAGCAGAAATTGTCACACATGTAATTTAGCTAGGGTACTGCAATTGGAAATGCAATTTCCAAATGGAATTTCTACCAATTTTGCTCCATCTAATATTAAAGAATAGAGAGTGAGTTTGGCTCTCAGGTGTATACCGTTCCAATTTTCCTCATATGAAGCCTACTATTCAAACACAGGCTTTAAGACGTTCTGCCACAGCTGTTCACAAAAACAGCTCCAGCATGTTATTTTTTAAAAAAAATTTAAAAAAAATTTAAAAAACAAAACATAAACAAACAAAACATAAAAACATCAAGCCATCTTCCATATATATATACATACAATGTGCCGGTTGGTTTACAAATTGTTTTGTGCTTCCATTTCATAGTCTCCAATTACAATTACATTGTATATACTCTCATATTTTCAATCAAATATTAAATACATTAATATAATTATTAATCAATCATTTAACTATTATTCATTCATGTTTTATGAAATAATCATATTTTACTTAATTTGTTTTATGATGGTTCATATTATCATCCCAAATCTATCCTAAAATCATTTTGTAGATATAATAAGAAAAGAATACATCTTTATATATTTATTATTTTCTAAGAATCTACATATTTCATTACTATATTTTATTGTCTAACCATTGATAGAATAGATCCCAAATGTTATAAAATTGTTTATCATCTTGTTCTCTAATTTCAAATGTCAATCTACTCATTTCAGCACATTCCAATATTTTCTTAGCTCCAGCATGTTAGAAGCTCTCAGTCTGAAGAAGGAGATCTATCTGCTGGTTTCCACATGCCTATTGCGAAAGCCCAATGTGTGCCAATATATACAAGCTGTACATTTGGATGCATAGTTGCATTTGTGTATGCTATTAAAAAAAACTTACAAACATTTTGATGGACATTCAGTTTTCTCCAATTATCTGGTCCAATAAGTGAAATTTATGTAGGAGGTTTTGGATTCAGATACAAGAAAAGATGTCTTCCTTGTCTTGACTTTTTCCCTACTCTTTAAGAAGACATTTTTGTGGAGCTGGATTTTACATTTCATATTTAAAATATAGGACACTGGGAATGATGCAACTGTAGTTCCCAAGTCACAGGCTCCTTTAAGTAAGGTATCTAGAGATGCCAATATGCCTGCACATACTTTTCAAATCATTTGCCCTGACTTTTTAGATTTTTAATTTAAACAATGAAATGCTGCAAAGCAAGGCACAAATGTTCAATATCATCTTTATTTCCAAGAATACATCTGGAATCTAAACAAGTCTTTAACAGTTGTCTATAAACTTGTGTGTAAAATAAAAAATAAAATAAAATGCAACAGTCAAGAATAGTAGGGAAGGGTGTGGCAAGTAGCATTCTAGAAATCAGTAGTTTCCAGGTGGATATGTAGCAGCTTGCAACTGTTTTGTGAATAAGCAAGCCTACTTACATCAGCCATTTTGGAAGAATATATCAAAATCTCAAATATGCCCATCAGGTCACAAAAAGTTGGAGATTCATTCTTTAGATATTGTTAAATAACACCCAGCATCTGTCACTATTACTCATATTGGCTGGGTTACTAGGGAATTGTAATTCAGGATCCTACAGATGATTGGCTAGAAAAATGCCCAAACACTAAACATACCAGAAATCATTCTGGAAATAGCCACTAGGAATACTTATCTTTTATTAATATAATGTCAAACCAAAAAAACCCCTTACAATATTAACACTTACCGCTTTAGTACTTTTTGAATAATATGCAAATGACTGAAATTAAGCCATTGGACTCCACCAATTACTAGTATGGTCTGGCCTGTATTCTCTAATGGCTGTGATCTGAAATAACAACAACAATAACAATAATAATAATAATCCACTAACTTTGCCCTACCATTTCAACAAATGGTAGCATTTATATTTTAGCAACACTGCAATACACATCAGCCAAGACCACACATACTGATGTCATCTTCTATTACAGACTATAGTTCTGCATATTTTAAATTAAAACTTTTATTACTTGTTCTTATTTTTCATTGTATAAATTATTATTTATACAAAGGCAGTACATGCCTGATGCAAGGAACTCACTCCAACAAAGATGCTCAAAGATATTTAACATTCCACTGGTATTTTAGGACATTGCGTTCCGACCTCTGAACCATTTTCTCTTTTAGTGCATGCTAACATTCCCAGGAAAAGAAAACAGCTTTGATGAACAGCTTTGAAATGTAAAGCAGAAAGGATAGTGTTCTTTACAACAGAGTTGGCTGTTGCTATACTAGAGTTCTCAGTTTCCCTTTCCAGTGAGCATTGTCTAGGTTCGTTAGGTATCTTAACGTATTATATGAATACCTGGAGGGCTGCAAATTCTCCGTACCTGCTCTGTACAGTTAAATATGAGATCAGAGGAGACCTGTTATTCTCTTTCTATTGTAACGGTTTCTCCAAAATTGCAACTGCTAGAATTTTCAATCTGATGAAGTGGTAAAAGCAGTGGAGAATCTGATGCATTGTCAATATCTCCCAAAGGCAGGAACTGAACCACTCGACTCAAACACCTGAATGCCAAGAAAAGGAAACTAATCTTGCCAACTGTTCTATCATACCTGAATAGCAGCTGCTCTAGAGCTTCTTCAAATGTAGGTCTTTGACTGGCACTGATCCAAAATTGGGGATAATATGAATAACTAATGAAAGTGCTTCCATTGTTCACATTGTAATAAAACTTCATGCCATGTGCCTTTTGCCATTCTTGAAGGGTCTCGTTCACTCTCTCTATCAGGTAATACATCATCCCTCTGTTAGTGGAATCACCAATGAAAAGAACCTTTAAAGGAAAAACCAAAAACCATTTAATAACAAAAGTTGATAGATCAGTGGAACTCAATAGAGCTTAAGCCTGTAGTTTTGGTTTAAGGAATGCTTGGTGGACTAAACAATAAATAAATTACAGCAACTTGTATGATGGAGAGGCATAAATGTATGTGTAGTCCTCACTTAATGACTGCCTATTTAGCAACCATTTGAAATTCTGACAGTGAAAAAAATAGCTATGAGACCAATTCTTGAAGTTACAACTGTCATGGCATCCTGTGGTCATGAAATCATCATCCAGGCACTTCACAATTGATGAGCATTTACGACTGTTGCAGAATCTTGCAGTCACATGATTGCCATTTGTGTACTTCACAATTGTCTTTCAACAAGCAGAATTAATAGATAAGAGTGAAATAAAATCATAAGTCATGGTCGTGGGGTTTTTTTGCTTCAGGACAGTGGCACTTCACAACTGAAGGGGAAATGAGGTTGTAAGCCAATTGTGGTCATGTGATTTTCCACTTAGTAGTTACAGCATTAGCAACTGTGTGGCTGATCCCAATTGGTCCAAATGGTTGCTAAGCAAGAAGTACCTGTATTTTCAATATGAAAGGCAATTTTTCAGATATGTATTTATTAGTATTAATTTTAACAGAGATGTTTTGTACTTTAGGAAACTACATTGCAGCAAAACTTATGGTTAAATTAATTAACAAAAAAAATATATAAAAAGTGTTATTACAAGCCAGTTTTTTGTTTGGCTTTCATTTTTTAAATGTTCTTTTAAACTTGTTTCATTTTCCAGATGGTACAGTAAGGTATCATGTAATATAGTCTTCATATTCTTTATTGTACTAAAAGTTCAAATAAAATTTTAATATATTGTGTTATATATAAAATGAATAAACCCTTTTCAAGCATACATTTCCGACATTCTTTCTACAGTATATGACCTATTAACCTTACTAACACAACATTGATATCTGAAGGCTCTGTTACAGAAGGCTTAGGGATTTATAACCCATTTTTCTTGTCTCAGACAATCTGTGTGTACTTCTCCACTCCACCCAGTGGTCCTAAGTTAGCACTGATAGAAATAACTTGATTGATGAAATGAAAAGGGAGATCAGAATAAAGCCAATGACAAGCCATGGCACTTAGTGAAATGTAAAGCTGAGATGCCCTGCCAATCTAATTCTCAACATATTTGTTGACCCTTATAGAACCTACATTTCTTGGGCAGCTGTGTTTCCAGGATCACATCATAAGTTTCATGGGGAAACATCGGATTTGAACATCACCTGTTCTTGTCAACATTATATTCTAACTTTCTCTGCCATCTTGTCAGAACAAAGATGCTGCTCCAGAACAAAGAACCTACTTCAACCTGATATTCTCTGGATGTATCAGACTACAATTCCACCCTCATGTTTGTGCTGACCATGGATATAATGGAAGTAGTGGTTCAACACATCTGAAAAGTACCAGACTGAGAAAGGAACCTATTTATTCTACTATATTTTTCAGAGATTATTTACTCCAGTGGTAGGCATTTCCTTGGATAGATTAATAGATGGGGCAGTTCTGTGGGAAAATGACTAAGAAGTTTAAGAATGGCATTGCTTCCATTTCTCTATGGAACAGAAATTTTAAAAAGTTGACACAATTGTAAAATGTCTGACTTTTGACATCTGCAGTAGCTGAAGATTTAACCAAATGAACAAACATGTTTGTGACACAAGCTCTGCCTCTTATATGTTTGTGTCGGATGTCACAATTGAAATACAAAGAATGCAGAGTTTGTATCACAACCTTGTGTTTCATTATTCCTCCCCATCCCAACAATTCATCTTGTGGACAAGCTTTTATTTTAATATCATAACAGGCTCTTAGTTCCATTTTTAGTGATAGAAATATTTTATTCTCTGAATTAAATGTAGCAAGGCACATCTGCAAAATGTTGGAACAAAAATATAATTTTAGATCTTATTTCCTCTTATTCTCTAGTGCAATTACTGGTTATAAATTGAAGATATATCTATGTTTATACTATTGAGGTTATTGAAAAGAAAAATTGGGTTGCATAAAATTATAAATGAGCAATATATCCCTTTAACATATATCATTTCACTCTCAAATTTATTAGTATTGCAATTTTTGGGGAGGTGATTCTAAATCTATAGTATGTTTTTATAAACCTATAAAAACTACTGCTGATACAGATTTTCATTATTGCAAAACTCATAATTAAAGGTTAAAATATTCATATTAACAAATCAACAAATTCAAGATTGAAATATTTGATATTTCTTATGATCATAAGATAAGACCAACTGAACAAAAAAAATCATCTTATATTTATAGAGACTCCAGAAATATTTTAAAAGACTGTCACCATTATTCAGTCAACAACTGTGACAAGGGTAAGGGGAAATCAGCTTGTGGCTTATGAGTTGTTCCACAATTTTCCTTTTGGGGTTTGATGCTCATAAATATATCACAAAAATATTTTCTTCAATTTCAGCCCAACATTATTCTACATTTACTATGCTTTGTAGATGTGAGTAAACTCCTCAATTATATTTAAAATATACCACTGTATGAAAAAAGTATAGATTTGTTGAGTATGGCAAGGAGCAAAAAATATTATTTTTCAAAGTTGGGAAGATAGCACATCCCCAGTATTATTAATGTAGATTGTTCATACTTGTTTGCTTTCTATTTATGGACTGGCTCTCAATGTAATGGAAAGACAAAACAATATTATTCTGTGTGGTCAAGACTTAATGATATGTTTAAAAACTGAGCTGACTTTTTTTCTTACATGGGATGTTTTTGTCATTTCTTTCTGTTTGTTCTTGTGTTTGTTGCCTTATTTATAAATTTATTTTGTTTAATAAAAGAATTAAAGTATATTTTCTTTTTAAAAAGGCTAAATAAGAACCAACAGGCAAACCTGCCATAAATAAGGGCTTTAAAAAATAGAATAGAACTTGTTTTAAAATAGAGTAGACCTTTCTAGAACAATTATTTTGCAAGGTGAAATTATGGCAGGAATAAGGTTAGATAGATTGTTCAAGTTTCAGATAGTATAATTGAATTTAGGTTTTCCAAAGCTAGAGAAAAAAATGAATGGCCACAGCTGGAATTGAAGAATTTCACGCTAAATAAGTCAGGAAGAGAAAAGGAATGATAGATATTTGCTGTCAGCCTTGACAGTAATTCTGTTTGACTACACCAGCAGGAAAGATCAGACCCAACCTTTCTTTTCTTTTTACTCTATTGTGCCAATTACTTTATGGTTCATCTATTTCAGAACATTTTACAACATGCCATTATATAAAACAGTGTTTCTCAATCTCAGCCACATTAAAATGTGCAGACTTCAACTTCCAGAATACTACATAGGCAATTCAGAAAGTTGAAGCCCGTACATCATAGAATTGCTGAAGTAGAGAAACACTAATATAAGGCAAATTAAGTACCACAATGCCCAACATATGTTTTAGACTTTCATTGCTAAATTAAATTGGGAATCTTGGAGCTACTATATAGTCCAAAAAATAAAATGCATGTGTTAAAGAAGTTCATGCAACATATATTGTTGAATGCTTTAGATATTCATTAGTCATGCAGCTTACTGTATATTGGGGTTATTTTTAAGTTTTTATTTTTAACTGTATAATACATTGCAATATTTGCAATGTAAGATTTACTTCTGAATATTTGTATTAGTAGACAGCTGTACCTGTGCCACACATCTCAGCCAGATGTTAGACAGTCAAACCATGCTTATTAAAGTGACTCTGCTTTTCCAAGCAGCCTTAGAATCTTCAAGGTAAGAAAAATGAGGTCCGCCTGAGGCCTACACAAGAACATGAAGGAAGACTTCATAAGTTTGGTCATCAGAAGCAAAGCCATGCATTATACGCCAGCAGAAAACAACAGAATTCATGCAAAACAAATTAACATCCAACACTAATATATAATAATATAATATAATGTGATATAATGTAATGTAATACAATATGTTGTCATGTAATGTAATATAATGTGATATANAATATAATTAATATAATTAATATAATTAATATAATTAATATAATATATCCATTAATTGAAAGAAACTTAGGATATTGTTTGCACGACAGTAAAAATTACAATGGAAGAATTATTAATATATTAATAATGCAGTATTCAGCTTTTTAAAAACAATGTAACTTAAATGAAGAGATAAATTGTTTTTTTTTAAATACAGATTTTCCTCTACCAACCTTGTGACTCACCTTTTTTCTTTCTACACACTTTTGGAGTTCTGATTTATTTAGAACAGGGTGCTGACAATTTCTTGGCTGCCATGTTATCTGTCTCCAATCACAGGTTCTATTATCAGAACAACTAAGGCAAGGAACAACCCACTGTCCTGGAAAGTAAATGATAACCATTTTTACATCTCTACCTGGAATTTGTTGTCCAGAAATAAATTGGTCAGACATTTATGCCAAGAAATAAAAATACTTTTTCTTTCTCTTGACCCAATATTAAAAGGCAATAAAAATGAACCCAAGTGGAAGAGACTTAAGGCAACAAAACAAATGTTTGCTTGACATAGAAATGTTACTTATTTAAATTTACATCTTTCGCTACCTCCAAGGATTTCCAAAATGGACTCAAAAATCATTGGATACAATGACATTCCCTCGGAAATTGTATAGATGTAACTATATATTCCGATCTAAATTTCTCCAGTCCTTGTCCACACTGCATCACTTAGCTAAGTGACAATATCAATTCTGTCTCCATGAACTGATATACAGCATTTTTGAGTTTTAATTGAAAGATATCTACAGTTTTGTTCTCTTTTTTAAAAAGAACCAGTGCTGCAATAGGCAGATGCCATTATTTCCAAAATGCATAGCTTCTGCTTTGCCACTGAGCTAAAATTCCTTTTTCTAAGGCAAAAGCATTATTTTAATCATTATTAATTATTCATAATTTAAATCAGATGATTTAACAAATTAGTTGGCTCCATTATTTTTTTGACAAAACCTTGAGCCTTTTCTTAATTTTCAAGTGCCAGGAAGCAAGGAATCAGCATTCTTGTAAGAAGGTGAGAATATTTTTGAATGTGCAAAAAGTGTATTAAAAACATGCCTTTTACATCCCCCATTTCACATGTCTTCAACTGTGGCTGTGAAATGATTGACAGGTATTCAGCAGAGAGAGGCTGCAAACCACAGGATTCCTCAGGATGAATGACTGAAGCACAATCCTGAATTAATATGTCAAAATACAACTGATCAATATACAGAATATGTTTTATCACATGTGACCTATAATGGGCAATAACATAACTGAAAAGGACAGTTAAGAGCAGGGAGAAAGAAGATATATTTTTATCCATTCCTCAGAATGTTCTGTTCCCAGATTGCCAAATTTTTCATCCCCTGATTCAGAAGCAGAATACATGTTTTGCAAGCAGAAGATATGAGGCTGTGACGAACACAATACAGAAGCCTGATGATGGCAGATGAGATTCTGCCAAAACGGTTGGTCTATTCTGATTGGCTAGGAGTCCAGGTCTGTGTTCATTGCTACACTTAAAGACAAACTTATATGACTTGGAAATACCCAAACAAGTGATCCAACATGTGAGTACTGCAAAAACTTAAGAAAACATATATATACATATATATATATATATATATATATATATATATATATATTATATATAATATATATATAGTTTTTTTAAGCTTTCTTGGTACTACAGATGTTGCTGTTCAGCTTCCCTCGGGTATTATCCACATCATTGTAGTGCTGTAAATTGTGAGCAACGTTTCAGCAGAATCTCATCTGCATCATCAGCTCCTATATGGATGTGGGTCTCCACATTCTGGTTTCAAATTCGAGGTTGGTCTATTCTGATTGGCTAGGAGTCCAGGTCTGTGTTCACTGGACCCGGAGTTTGATTGATTGGTGTTTCTGGTCTTTCTGTCTGTTTGTGGCTTTGATTGGCTGGCAACACTCTGTCCTGTGTTGGAGGCTTTCAGTGCAGCTTGCTTCATGTGAAGGACGCTGCTATCCATTAGGAAGCTAGTTTCACCTGGGTCTGGTGGCACTCAATCATACTCCAGGTCCAGTGAACACACCTGGACTCCTAGTCAATTCAGAATAGACCAACCTCGAATTTGAAACCAGAAGCTGTGAGACCCACATCCATACAGAAGCCTGATGATGGCAGATGAGATTCTGCTGAAACGTTGCTACAACTTAACAGCACATGATGACGTGGGATAATACCGAAGGAAGCTAAACAGACACATGTAAGTACTCCCCGAAAGCTTAAAAAACAATATATTATAATATATATAAATATATATATATATATATATATAATATAATATGTGTGTGTGTGTGTGTTGTGTGTAGTGTGTTGTGTGTGTGTGTGTTGTGTTCTGTGTCTGTGTGTGCGTGTCTGTGTCTGTGTATTTGTTTTCTTAAGTTTTCACGGGTACTTACATGTAGGCTTCATCAGGCTTGTATGTGTTCGCCTGTGATCAGATCATAACAGTTGTTTCAGTTTTAAATTTGGGACTGGCCATTACCAAATTGCCTATTGCTGTGCCAGAATGGTTTTTTCTTCATCGATTGGTTGGGAGTCTTGGTCTGTGTTTATTGTCTTGGATTTCCTGTGTTCTGCTGATTGGTGTTTCTAATATTTCTGTCTGTTTTTGTGCTTTTTTTGTGTCTTGATTGGCTGGCAACATTGTGTTCCTGTATTGGAGGCTTTTAGTGCAGCTTGGCTCCAGAGAAATGGACGGCTGTCATTTGTTAGGAAACTAGGTTTCATCTGGGTGCCTGGTTGGGTGTGTTTGAGCTGGAGGTATCAGGGGGAGTCTGTTGTGCCCAGGTGTCTCGCTTGTGGTGTGGATATTTTTTGTGTAGAGTGCAGGCTTCAAATGATGAGAGTCTGATGGAATCATCTCTTCTATTCATGCTTCGGTTTTTTTCAATCTCTATGTTTCTCTTTGATGATTCTGGGCTGGGTTTTCTATAGTGGCTGGGTTTTGGTGCCATTAAAGTTGATGCTATGACCTGTGGTTTCATGTGTTGGACTAGTGAGGAAGTGTGTTCCAGCTTTTTTACTGCATTATGTGTTCATCCAGTGGATATTATCCTTCAATTGTCTGTCCAATGTATGTGCCAGGCATGATGCACAGGGCTTCATTATGCTTGGTTTTCCAGGTCAATTTTATATTTGGTTTCTAAGTGGCTGCTATTTTTTGTCTTTTTGAAGCAGTTTGATGTGATGTCTGTGTAGTATCTTACTGATTTGTCTGTATACCTCTTATGTAGGCAGACAGCTGTTCTAGTCTGTGATCTTCTAGTCTCTATTATGTTTTAGTATGTTTTGTGGATCAAGCCGGTGATTTTGCTTTTGTGAAACCGTTGGCTGTCAATACTTAAGTCAGGGTTGCATAGTTCAGTCTTTATATGTTCTGTCTGCCAGGCGTTTGGTTCTGCAATTAGCGTTTGGCACAGAGTTTAAATGTGCTGGTGGTGGTGGATTGGCGTTGAGGTAGCTTGGTGTGTTGTTCTTCTGGTACAGTGTGTCATTTTTTTCGGCATCTGTTTTTTGTAATTAGTAATTTTTTGTAAATTATTCAGTTCTGTGGTATTACTCACGTTGTTAACTTTAAAAGCACTACAATGATGTGAGATAATACCCGAAGGAAGCTGAACAGCACACATGTAAGTACCCGCGAAAACTTAAAAAAACAAATATATATATATTTGCACTGTTCACTTGTGACTGTGTAATACTATTTCATTCTATTAGGAAAGAATACATTTACCATCTGCAACTAATTGTGCTTCGGATGAAATCTGCACATGTCATGAAGTCATTTCAACACTCTTGTTTAGTCAGTTCATAGCTTTTTTCATACATAACCAAGTTGATCAAATGCACTATGAAAAGTATACTGATACAATTAGTTAGAATGATCTCACAAAAGTGAAATAAGTATCTCATTGCAAAGAAATATAAATTCTGAACATATGGATTAGCTCCACTATAAGAAAGCCATTAATGAAAGACAACAAATGAAAAGCAAATGCAACCAGAATTGGTAGGGAAGTGATTAATCCGTTCTTCCTGTACTAAATTGACCAGGGTGTTTTCCCAAATGATATTTATCTGCATCCCACTCCCATAGCCACAAATCAATTTCTTAAAATATGCCCCCCCCGCAAAAAAAAAAAATTCTGAGCAAAGGTAGAGCATGATAACAAATGCATATGAGAAGCACTTTTGGTTCTACTTTTGTTTGGCCTCTTTTAGAATAGGTGGAAATGTTAGATTTGTAAGACTGTCCAGACCAGGAAGCACAATTAGGAATGCTAGCTCTGTCTTGCAGGACTGAAAATATTTGTTTCCCAAATTCCTTTTACTTTCCAGAAAAATAGGAATGGTCCCTTCTGAAACATTTCCCATGTCACACACACCCCTTCAGTGGTGCACTGAGACAACTTTTATATGCTGGTTTGCAGCTCTTTTTCTGTCTCCCATGGTCATCCCCATATATCATTACAAGAAGGACTATATGTTTGGTTAAGCATCAGAAAAAGTAGGAACATAATCCCAAAATACTGACAAGTAACATGCCGGGCATGGATGGGATTCAGCCAGTATGGACCGGTTTGGGCGAACCAGTAGTTCCAGTGATGAGTTGGTCCTGTCCACCCATTCCTGCACTAGCTTATCCTATATTTCCTTTATTTGAAGCCCAGCTGATAGGTGCAGCAGAGCAGATTGCTGTGGCTCAGCTGTTTTACTCCTTGAGGCTGCAGTAGATGGTAAGTTTTAGAGCTCTTTTTCAAACTCACTGTGCACGCTCATGAAACCGGTTGTTACACCAATTGAATCCCACCACTGATGCCGGAATGGGCAACTGTACTGGGTTGGGCAGCTATGGCCCTTTACAACCTGTGGACTTCAACTTCCAAAATTTCTGAGCCAGCATGGTCGTCCAGCCCTGCTCTATACTGTACAACTCATATCTTTTCAAAACAGCATGACCAATTGCAAAATTCAGTCAGAGTTGAAACCAAAGCTAACTTCTCTGCCCCTAGATTAAGAAAATAAAATAAAATTGTCTTTTTAAAAAATGGTGCATAGAATTGAAAGGTATGCTGATTAGAATGTGTAAAGGTTAGTCTTATCATTGCTGTTTTTTTAAAAAACGAATTTCCTATGATTAAGATATTCCCAATTTTCTAGTGCATATCCTAGACTACTCATAATCAAATTGATTTTGGTAATTACATATGTTAAGATTTCTCTGTAAATGTCCTTACACATATGTCAGAAATCCCAAAATTCCTAGTTAATCACTTAGTTGACTGGAAATAATGGAAATTCTAGTCCAATTATTCTAGTCTGTTTAGGATGAAAAGGGATATAATTTAATAGTATGACAAAAAATTCTTCTATAAAACAAAAGGTCTCGTAACTACTATATTGCAAATCATAAAATATGTACTGTAGTTTCAATTACTCATCATATAAATCTTGGATGTTTGGATGATTGCTTTGGACATGCAAGCATCTTAACGTTTTATTTTGAATTAAACATGGTAGTTGAAAGTTTTAAGAGAACACAAATGCAGTCTCAGATATATAAACAGACTTAGATTGCTGTCGATGCTGCAGGTCCCATTAGTTTTTGTGGTCATGTGAAGGTAGAAATTACATACAGAATACACTGTATTACACAAAACAGAGATTACAGAGTAAAATTAATGAAAGTATGCTTGACTCATTAGTCAACAGCAGCAGGCATCCTCCTTTGTTCATTTTGGTAGTTTGCTTTAGTTCAGATGCAAAGCAGAGTTTTTGAGTTTTTTCATGTGATTAACACAATATTATAAGTCTGATATCAGTGCAATCACCATGTATAAAAAACTAATATGAAAATACTATTAAGTCATATATTTCACTATCATATTTGGAAAATTAAGAGTAATAAATCTAACAAATATGTCAATAGCTTCTGGTGAGGAACTGAACATTAGGAAATTTTTATAGTTATCTATTCTTTGGGAGAAAATAGGTAAACATACCTTATTTTTAAAACATGGTTGCAACAGGATATCTTTGATGTACAATTTATGCATTCATTTGCACTGACAAGTATAATCACAATCTTTTTTTCACACAACTATTAATTGAATAGGCATGGAACATGAGAAATATACAGCTGTTGTTATTAACAACAAAATTAATAGGACTGTATTTCAGATATCTACGTAGTTTAATTTAGTTTAGTTTATTGTCATTGCACCTTGTACAACAAAATTAAATACCATCTACAATAAAAAAATATTTTGAACATAAAACTTCCAAGTTTAGAGTCATAAAATTAGACTAAGTGGTTTAAGAGAATTAGAACTTCATAATAAATCTAAATAAGACTAAATATGTGTGTGTGTGTGTGTGTGTGTGTATGTGTGTTTTGAGAAATCAGTTATAATTAGACTGATGTATTACAAACTGTCCAGAATCACTGGGAGCTGGGTAGTATAAAAATATAATAAATAAAAGTAAACAAGCCTGTTACTTTGCCGACTTCCAGTTTGCAGGGTATCGGCGGCAGGCAGGAATCCGTGATCATGCACGGTTTCTGCCTGGGGGTGCTGCCGGAGCACCCCGAGCCAGCTGGCTTTGGGGCTAAGCCACCCCATAGAGGTCGGTGAAGACGGGGGAGATTCCAGCAGGGTTGAGGAAAGCTGCATCTTTCCTCCCCAGCTGGTTAAACTCCCTTTCCTGAAGGTGGTAGAGCGGCGGTCAGAAATGGCCACCTCAAAG
>BHFT01062764.1:0-29638 GCA_004320025.1 Laticauda laticaudata | reverse complement strand
GTGCTTCTCCAGAGTAATGTTAAGCTTATGCAGCTGCTCTTCCTTTTAACTGGCTAGTGGGGGTGTGACTTGATTGGGTGAGGGCTTGGGCTGTGTTCTGATTGGGTGGGGGTGTGTTCTCATTGGGTAGGGGGTTTGGCTGTGTCTGATTGGCTGGGGGTATGTTTGTTCAGATGGGGGCTTGGTTGTGCTTCAGGTTAGTCTTAGTTGCTGGGGGATTTGAGCTGATGAGCTGTGATCCTGTGTTGTTTGGCTTCGCGTTCGTGTGTCATGCACATCTTCAATGGTGGGGTGTCGAGTTCACTTGCATGATGGGTTGGAGAGGTTTGAACGGGTAGTGATGCAGCTGCGGTACGGCTTCAGGTCCGTGGTCATGTCTCATCTCTGTGTGGGGTGTGAGTTCTTTTTTCTATGTGGAAGTGTGGTGGTAGCATCTTGTGTGCCACTGGTGGGTCTGTATCACTCTTCATATTAAGGTACTCGTTTATTAATGAAGGCAGGTTTCCCAGGCTGGTAGGCCGGGAGGTATCATCTTGTTTATTCATGCTGTGTGGGCGTTTTCTAATTTCTATGGCTTTCTCTGATTATTCTTGTTGTTGAAGTGTTCAGTTTTGGCGCATAGTTTTGGTATTTTTTAAAGTCAATTTTCATGTCCTGTGGCTTGAGGTTGGTTGGACGCAGGGAAGAAGTCAGTTCTTCTTTTTTGATTGAGTTTCTTGTGTTCTTCAATGTGTGCACTTATTCTTCTGTTAGTTGTTCCGATGTACGTGGCGCGTGCAGGCGGTGCAGAGCGGATTTCGTATTACTCCTTGGTTTTCTAACGTCGATTTTGTCTTTAGGCGTTTCTTAGGATGGTAGATATTTTCTGTTGTGCAGAATGCTGTTTTAATGTTGTGTTTTTGGAGGATCTTTGCTGTTTTTAATCTGTAGTGCCTTTTATATATAGGGATAAGCGTTTGTTGTGTGTTTTCTTCATGGTAGATGGTGTCTGGTTTTCAAGTATGTATGCTTTTTTGTCATTTTTTTTCCAACCACGTGCACCCACTGCATCTCCCTGTCACTGTCTCTTTGCTTGTGACTATTTTCAGAGCTACATTGGCGATAAAAAATGTAGATGGTGTGTCCTATGTGGCTCCTAGACACCACATTGGTAATATGAGCCAGGTACTGATGACATTTCCAACATTCCAACATTTAACAAACTTACATTATGCTGTCAGCTTTAGTTCGGTATTATCCCCACGTTCATTGTAAGTTTGCTTTAAAGTTTGTAGCAACGTTTCTCTGCCATCATCAGCGCTTCTGTATGAGTTCGTCTGGGTCAGCTATCACAGCCGTTTCAGTTTTTAAATTGAGGCTAGCGCTACGCTGTGTCAAGAATGTTTTTTTTCTTCATCCTTGATTGGTGGGAGTCTAGTCTATGTTTATGCGTCCTTTGAGTTTGCTGTGTTCTGCTTGGTTCTGGTGTTTCTAATATCTTCTGTCTGTTTTGTGGCTTTTTTGTGTCTTGAATTGGCTGGCAATATGTGTTCCTATATTGGAGGCTTTTAGTGCAGCTTGGCTTCGAGTAAAGGACGGCTATCATCTATCAGGAAGCCTAGGTTTCATCTGGTGCCTGGTTGGGGTGTGTTTGAGCTGGAGGTATCAGGGGGAGTCTGTTTGTGCCCAGGTGTTTGCCTGGCTTGTGGGTATGGAGATTTTTTTGTTTGTGAGTGCAGGGCTCCAAGATGCATTGAACAGTCTGGTGGAATGCACCTCTTCTATTCATCTTTCAGGCTTTTTTTCAAATCTCCTATGGCTTCTCTGAGAGCTGAAGAAACAAGCCTGAAGATGATGAATGAGACTTCATCGAAACGTCGCCTAGATACTTCCAATTTTACGCGAGAGAAAACCCGAATAACCAAAGATTCATACACATACACACACACACACACATTCACATTTTTCAGCTCTTGAAGGTTCACAACAAAATATCACAATGAAAATATCCACAGAAAATGCAATTAAAATTAGGTTAAATTAAAATGAAAATAACATAACCCTCACAATTCACCCAAAGCCTCCAGATTAACTCTGTTTCAAGTAGCTTCTGGAAACTTATTACTGATGGAACCAATCTTACTTGCACTAGGATACCATTCCAGAGGAACAGGTTATCATGTAGGAACAGTTCCTCCACACCACAGCCTCCTGCCCACTTCTCAGAAATAAAGCATTACTAGCAGTTTCTCTTGAGAAAGACACCTTAGATAGGTTGAATCCAGCTGAAGGAGACACTCCTGAACATATTATGCCATGTATCATTTTATACGTGAAAACCAGCTTTTGGACTGCATCCAGAAACCTACTGGCAGCCAGTGCAAGGCCCACGATACCAGCATCTCACAAACACACTATTCAATATCTATGACATACAGGTCTCTGTATCTTGCACAGTTGCAGTTTCTGAGTGGTCTTCAAACCCTATGAGGAATGCATTGAAGTATATGCATCATGATGAAAGAATAATTCTCTGAACAACTGCTCCAAGTCACAACAGCCAGAGTGGGCAAAAGTCTTTTGGGCACAACCTGTACTTGCTTTTACAGAAGCCCCCCTCCCTGCCAAAAAGTAATAGATTTGTTCTCTGAAGAATAGTGCTACCTCCTTCAAGAAAGATCACTGAAACTGATAGAAGGTGATGGACAAAAAGCAACTTCAGGTTCTAGGATTTGATTTTAGCTCATTTTCTCTCATCTACACTGATAGCCTCTAGACAAAACCTTATAATTAAATATAATTAGCAAACTGAATGTACCTCACCCCAAATCTACATGACCCCTCCCAATATGTAAATGTTAATTTAAATTTATTAATTGTTTATTAATTTATTTATTAATGTTAACTGTTTCAAACTTGATTGCAGAAAGTACAACTTCAGCAACAGAGTGGTCAATGGCTGGAATGTACTACCTGATTCTGTTGTTACATCCTTAACCCTCACTCCTTTAACCTCAAACTATCCACTGTTGACCTCACCCCATTCCTAACAAGTCTATAAGGGGCATGCATAAATGCACAATTGTGCTTACTATCCCTGTCCTATTGTCCCTATTTATTCATACCTATTTCCTGTATTCTTACTCATGTTTGTACTTACACCTATTATCTTGTAAATGATTGACAAATCAAATAAATCAAATAAATAATAAAATAAATAAATATGAAAGAAAGGGGAGGGGTAACACCTTTCAAGCCCATCTCTCATCTTCCCATCCCAACAAATAAAACCATCTTCTGAAGAAGCAAAACCACTGTAAAACAGTAGCTACAATTCTTGCAGATGCTTCAGAAAGATATCATCATTGAGGGTATCAAAGGCTACTACAAAATATGAAAAGACCAGGTGATGCACTGGCCCACCTAAATTTCAGCAAAGGTTTTTGCTTCTTGTTATAGGTGAAAATTTGGTTATTACACCTGAGAATGTAAAGAACAGAACTGAAGTCATTTTGTGTTCACAGTCTGAACTTTTAAAGCTCAGAACATTTATGTAATGTGTTTTCTGCTAGAAATTATACAAGATTGCAAAACTATGTACTTGGCATAAGTTAGAGGTATGTGCTGGGGCTCTTTGACATTAGATGTCACATTAAGAGATATCAATGGTTCTCTTATAATCTTCTGGAATTTGAATAACAGAAAATCTGACTATAATGAGAATGTTGGGAGTTTTCCATGAAAGGTTGGAACTTCCTTATGAAAATGTTGTATAACGTTCATATATGGGAAACAGGAAGTGTTATGTAACCATGTGATTTGATAAACCTATATAAGCTGTATTCACTAAATGGGAGTGTCTCCTTTTTTCCTAAACATGGTTTTGGAGGAAGGGGGTCCATACTGCAGTATTTCCTTAATAAAGCATCCCATGGATCAGATTATTAAAAGTCTGTTGATTCATTTTTATGTACATCTCACACTTCTCTTTAGCACTACAGTCCATACTTGTGTTCAGTCACATTCATTTTTATTCTTCCTCCGCCAGTGCTCTAGGAATTGCTTATGTTGCCTCATCTCCTGGAACTCCTTAGAAAAAGGAGTAACCCAGCATCAGTTTACAGAGAGAGGTTGCTTGAGGGGCAATTTCTTTTAGACCCCAGTCTCTTCCTAATGCTAGACAGGTAATTGCTAAATCACTGGGAAACTTTCCCAAGAGTCCTCTGCAAACTATCCAGATCCATCAGTCATCTTCAGTTCCGCAGTGATCTTAGGTGGCTGTTAATTTCATTTGGACTAAGAAGCAATTAAAATATACAACTTGGTAAAGGTGTTACCCTCCATATTCAGACAGCCCCATAACTGCACCACAACAAGTAAACTAGAGACAGATAACAGATAAACCCACAATTGCCCTGAAACCCCAAAACTAGAAGAAGAAAAGGTCCATATAATAACCAGTTCTGTCCATGTGTTGAGCCAGTGATTACTTGGGATGAACCTTTGAGGCAATGAACTTCATGGCTATACCCATCTCTGCCACAAGTCACTGAAACTTGGCCAGCATATAAATTCAATACATTTATTTATTTATTTCTGTTCACAACAATGCCCCATGGGTGCTTCTCAAAAGGCAACTGGACTTTCCTGGTTTCCTCCTTTGTTTCTCATCCAAGAAGCTTCCTCAGTTCAGAGTATAAAAGAAAGAAACATGGTACTGGACAGCTGGGATTCATCTTCAGGAGAAAAAAAAACCTCTCAGGAATCTGAGATAGGAGAGAAAAATCTCTTATTTCTCTTCTATCTGCTCAGTAGGCAAGAAGACCCTTTTGCTTGCTGATAAAATCAGAAGAATTTGTTGGAAAAAAAGGAATGGGCAGGAAATGCATGTGGCTGTAGACTCTGCTGCTGCCGCTGCTTGGAAAGCTCTCATTGTCCTATGAATATAATGTAACATTTTGCAATTCTCTTCTTTCTTTTGGTCCAGTTACTGCTTCATTCATTCTTTGTTCTCCTTTACTCTTTTTGTCTCCTCCTCTGGAAAATTAGTTTTCTTCTTTCTCATCCCCTTCTTAGTTCTCCCCCTTTTTCCTTTCTGCTACACGTGACAATTTGTGAAAGCAATTTCTACATTTAAGAATGATTTGTATATGCCGAATAAGATCATGAATTTTATAATGAAATACATTAAGTTAATGGAAATTAAGTTTAATGTGATTATTTTAGTCTAGTCTTCTTTTGTTGGGGAGAGAGAAATGTCGAAGGTATGAATACACATTCATCTTTGGTATTTTTCAAGAGTTGAGTCAACTAAATATAAGAATAGAAACTAATGTCCACAATCAGTGAAGAATCCTGAACTAAAAGATGTCTGAATATTTCATTCAGGAAGAAATCTGAAACATGTTTCAAATCGACAAGGAATTATTTTGAGGGGGAAAAAAGATAGAGGTTTTAGTGTGGCCTTCACAGTCCCCATCTGAATAGCATTGTATTGAGAGTTTTGCAGCAATAATTCAGCGACAGAAAAATTAACACAGATGGCTGATGCTTCATTTAACATCTTTATAAACACAAGTAGATTTTACAAACCAGTTGTAGATTTCTCCAACATGGAGCAAACTCAAACAGAAACATTTTCCAAATTCAGAGCATAGCTCCAGTCTTCAGCAAGCAAGCAATTTAGTTTTATCTTTAGTAGACAGACTCATAGCTCAACATAGCTTCAGAGCTGACAACAGAGCTACGCCTAGGCTACTTTTAGTTTCAGTTTCCAAACTATCCTCATTGGCTGATTTAGTTGCTGTGCCTATTCATTGGCTGACATTGTTACCATACTCTATTCCAGTTCATGACTATACTCTGACACACTGAAATCTATGGGAGATCTCAAGGACAAAATGTACATATTGGTAAAATCCAAGAATATTTCTGAATTAGCAGAGTTTGTAAAGAAGAATGGGAAAAATGCCAAAAGCTAGAACAGAAACATTCTCAGAGAAGAGCTGTTTATTTCTGCTAAAGCAGGTGTTACAAAGTTCTGATTGAAAAGCTATCCAAACTTTTTAATGTGCTATATTCATTGTATTCTTAATCTAAATAATTCCACACAAAAAATACATATCCATTCGAATTTCCAGGAAGATGTCGCATTTACATGGGGAGGGTATTACCAGCTTCTGTTCACCTAATAATTCACTGAAATATACAATTTAGTCAGGGATGCCTAATATATTCAGAAAGGGCTCATTCTAGTTATAAATTAAGATGCACAACACAAGACACTTAGGATGTTTGGAGTTCTCCAGACCCATGGATATGATCCTAATATACCCCTGAAAAAGTACTATCAGCCCATAATTTTTATGGAACAGAAATAGAAAAAAATATTTAAAACTTATAGTGCAAATATACAGACAGTCCTCAACTTATTACAATTGAACGCAATGTCTCTCTTGCTAAATGAGATAGTTGTTAAGTGAATTTTGCCCCATTTTGTGATCTTTCCTGCCACAATTGTTAACTGAATCACTGCAATACATAAGTTAGTAACCTGTTTGTTAATTGAATTTGGCTTCCCCATTCACTTTGCTTGTCAGAAGGTCACAAAAGGGTATCCCATGAACCTGGGACATTGCAACTGTTATAAATATGAGTCAGTTGCTAAGCATCTGAATTTTGACCATGCGGATGCTGCAATGGTCATGTGGAAAATGGTCACTTTCGACTCACTTTCTTTCAGTTTTTTCAGTGTAACTGTGAACAGTCATTAAATGTACTCTTGTAAGTTACTTATGTAAATAAGAAATTTAAGTTTTGTTCAATTTAGCTTAAGTTGAAACCTTGTTCTGGATCACTTCTCTAACATTATCATCTCTTCCCCCTCTGTAGCATGTCAGAGTTAGAGTAAAGGAAAGACTGCAACCAGAAACAGCTTGTGTATTGGTGCTAAAAGTTTTTTGGGTTGCCAGAAGGATGCTGGTTAAAAGTATCAGCTGAATCTCTTACCCATGGATCAGTTGGAGGGGAGATTTCTACAGAAAAGTTTGTTGAAGAAGCAAAGCGTTAATGGTCCATTTCCAAAACTGACTTGGGAGCAGGGAAAAGGAGATAATAAATCTCGCCTTAAAATAAACACATTTGCTTTTTAAATAAGATATACAAATTTGCATATTCCCACTAGATCAAGTATACTTAAAATACTCAAAAACGTTAGTAGTGTGATATATATAAAATTGTCAGGGGCAAGCAAGCAGATTCAGATGTGAAATGTTCAAGTTAACTACCGGTAGTCCTCAACTTACAACAATTCAGTTATAACAGCACTGAAAAAGGGACTTAGGACTATTTTTCAGTTATGACCTCCGTAGCAGAACCATGGTCACAAGATCAAAATTCAGACGCTTGGCAACTGGTTCATGCTTATGACCGCTGCTGTGTCCCAAGGTCATGGGATCGCCTTTTGCAACCTTCTGACCAGCAAAGACAGTGGGAAAACCAGATTCACTTAACAACTGGGTTATTAACTTATCAACTGCAATGACTCACTTAACAACTGAGGCAAGAAAGGCCATAAAATGGGGCAAAGCTCACTTAACAACAGAAATTTTGGGCTCAATTGCAGTCGTAAGTTAAGGACTACCTGTATTCTATCCTACCTATAATAGAAGAATCTTTCCAGGTTGCTTGCCCTTCCTTGGGTACAAAGTCACATGAAATTTGGGGGGGGGGCATTCCTAGGTCTCTTGCAAATAAATATACAATGACTCAAGGCTAATTCCCCACTTGATTCCCCCCCCCGTTTGCCTGCTGCCGATTTCCCCCAAAAAATAAGTAAATGATATACTTTTTCTAAAGTTTATGTTTTCAAAAATAATTCATACAGTATCTGCAGTGATATTTTTAAGTCATGTTTTTTTTTTAATTAAAACATCAACATATTCTCCATTATACCAGTCTGATATGAAGAGGTCTGGTTTTTTTACATAAGGACCTAAGATTCAAACTGCAACCTATCCAAGAACTGCAATTTATCCAGCAGCAAATATGAATAAACTCTCAGATGAGGGAACACTGTTGCTTACTGTTTGGCAATGCTAAATTTATCTAATAGGCTCCTCTTTACTGTTTTTGTCTGATGATTTCTACCCAATTCATTTCATCGATTTTGCCTGATATTCCTACTTCTTGCCTCATGTTCATTTCTTTCACATTATCCTGTAGGTTAATTTTTTATCAATGGATATTGATTAATGGATTAATTTTGGAGGCTTCTGATGTTTTCCTCTGTCCAGTCTAGTACTAGAGGACAAAACTTGCAGGTTTTTACCAAAAAGAAATGTTAAAAGCAACTAGAATAAGTACAGCAAAGCACAAAAATCTGAACTATTTTCATCAGATTACAGTATGACTCTGCCACCTTCTGGCAAAGAACTCTTTGTAGGTTCAGGATACTACCTTCTACAGGACACATATTAAAGATTGAACAATCCAAAATCTTCTATAGAATGTGTGCATTCTTGGAGACACAACAATAAACAGTGTTATTCAGGTAATAACAACACATCACTTAAGTATATTTCAAGTTTAGAAGAGTGGAAACTGAGTTTTATTCTAGCAAAAAATGGTAAATTATTATTAATAACTTGTTCCAAATTTGTTTTATTTAGGAACTGAATATAGGTTACAGATCAATTTGATAGCAGAATATTTCTCATGAAAATATCTCAGTCAGTAAAATTTGCTAAATTTAATTGCATTCGGGAGAATTAAAAATATCAATCTTATTTATACCTTGACTGCCATCAAATAATTATTAGTATTTCTGATACTCAGCCTTGTTGTTTTGTCTTATCTTCTCAGTCTCAGTCTCTTAGGCATGAAGTGAGGTAATTAAATAACATTATTTACAGAGCTGTTGCAACCAAATTCAGAAAAAGCATGTGAACCAGACACCAAATCTGCTGCAAAAATGTATAACAGAAGAATTTTACCTTTGAGAATATGTGTTTTGGACTGAGGTTGTAGCCTTTAAGACTTTCGTGTAACTTCTGCAGGCACCGCATGACTTTCCTTTGCTGTTCATCATTCCTCAGCTGCTCCACTTTGGTAAGGAATTCATAATGTTCTAAAGGTCCATTGCAAAGCAATAAGGCTTTCGAATTAGCATCTGCTAGTCCACCGCTGGCAGCTTTCTCTGCAACCTGAACTGTATATGCTATATGACATGAGAGAAACATTTATTTACTGTTCCCTTAAAAAAAACAAAACCCAAAGAGTCAGTCTTATTCTTATGTAATAAATTAGTGGGCTGAAATGAAAAACTCTGATCAAATCCCTTGCTCACTGATTTATTTTTATCCCACCTTCATGATTTTTATAACTCAAGACAGCAAATATACTTAATACATTTTCCTTCTCCTATTTTCTCCACAACAACAATCCTGTGAGGTGGGTTGGAGTGAGAGAGTGTAACTGGCCCAAGGTTGGCCTTCCTGCCTAAGGTGGGACTAGAATTCACAATCTCCTTGTTTCTTGGCCAAGACCTTAATCACTACACCAAACTGGCTCTCTTAAAGTCATATGTGATAACTTTGAGCAAGCCATTATTTTTTCTAGTGTTTTTCAACCTTGGCTGCTTGAAATTGGATGGACTTCAATTCCCAGCATTCCCCAGCCAGAGTTCTGGGAGTTTGAAGTCCACCCATCTTCCAGCGGCTAAGATTGAGAAACTGCTTATCTCTATTTCCTAGCCAAAGAAGCCAATGCTGTCTGAAGACATTTCCAAGGTCATGTGGCCAGCATGACTATACCCCAAGGCACATGAGTGCTTTTACCTTCCCACTGAAATGGTACCTATTTATATACTTGCATTTGCATGCTTTTGAATTAATAGGTGAGCAGGAGCTGGGACAAGTAACGGGAGCTTACCGCATATCACACTTGGGTCTTGAACTCGGGCTGTCAGCTTTCTAGCTTACAAGCTCAGCGTCTTTAACTGTGGAGCCATCGCACTCCCACCTTTTTACATAAATAATAAATTTATTAAAGTTTTTGAACTGTTATTCTAGAGGATCTCCCTTTCGATTACCATCTTTTCTAGTGCTAAATAATTCATAAGATTGTAATGAATAAGATTATATTGATTTTGAATTAATGTTCCTTCCTATAAATTAATATAAACCTCAAAAAACAGTTATCTCTCAATAATTCAAGGCTTTTGAAATATTCTACATATTCTCTTCTCACCATTAAACTAAATTGGCTTCTTTTGCCTAGGACATCCTTACTAAGCCCAGCTACAAATTGTTCACATCTTGAGTGTGTGTTCTAACACAATAGGATTTATTTTTAAGAAGACATAATCATGGTAACTACTAAAGATAGACATCAAATCAATATACAGTAGCTATAATTCCCAGGATTTATACTTTTTATGCTTCACCTTTAAAAAATATAGAGTTCAGCTAAAGATTTATAATTTCTCATAACTTACGCTATTTATACATCACAATTTTAGACTACCTTTGCAGATATGAACTCGCCAAGACAGCTAATAAAATAGTCCAAAATACATTCTTAATTATCAAAATTTGAAAGATGATGTGTATATATAATATCCTGCTTGAAAATACTAAAATCCTGAAGCCATAGAAGTTCCCTAAAAATATATCTTAGAAATAAATGTTTTAAGATTTTCCAGTAACCTTCTGATGATTATTTTCCCCAGAGATCATTGGGTGAATGCATAAAATACCCTCTTCTCATGCCCATTTGTCTGATAACTCTCACTGCTGGCAATCTAGTAAGACCTTTCTTGTTTTTTATCAAATACCGGTAGCAGATATAGTATCTTGACACAAAATAAATCCCCTCTCGATTGGCACTACATTTCTTTTATTGGTTCCTCTGAGTTCTTAAAGAGAAAGTTTTCATTTAGACAATACGGAAGTTTCCTCAAATGACCATTCTTGGCAGGGTATCTTCAAACAGATACAGGACAATTAAATACTATTATTTGTACTTCACACCTCTTCAATTTCTTTTTTGAAAAACATCGTCCACATCCTCTCCATGATGGGGGAATCTATACTAATCGTCTATTCCTTTTATATTTCTGCATAAATGTCATTTTTAACATATACTGTGACTCTGCTTCTCATTGCTTGTGGTTTCTTTTACCTTTTTTATTAAGTTGTACTCTTGAATATTTCAATCACAAAAATCTTTCCAAAAGATTTAAGTCTTGTTTATCTTACTATATCAAGATTTCAGAGTTATTTTCCATATTCGAGCCTTGGCATGTACATAATAAATGCATGAAGTTTATAAGCTAATATTCTTACTGATTTTTAATTAAGAGGGTTAATTATCAGTTATTCTTGTTTTGTCATTGTCTTCTACAGACAAAAAGGACCCTGCCTATGCAGGAACTCCAAAGTTCTTCAGATTCTTTTCTAGATCTTCCAAAGCTATGGTGCAGCTATTCCTTTCTGGTTCCCTCACTACCAGTAAGAATTGCCAGGAAAAGATGGTGATCTTTCTAGACTTTGGTATCTGTTCCTCAACATCCACCCTTCTGGCAATAAATCTGCCAAGGTAGGAACCATTGGTTCCTGTACTGGAGAAACTTTTCCTCTCACAAATCAGATGCACTACAGGTCCAGAAAGAGAATAGCCCAAATATTCATTGAATTGGAAAGGAAGGAGGGAAACGCCTAGAATTTAAACCGAGAAGTATAGATTAAATATCGTGTGAGGACTTTGATTTCTGTATAATACAGTTTATGTTCTGTATGCATACAAGTTCACTCATCTATAGTAAAGAGACTAATCTTGCTAAATCATGACTGTCTCTTGAGTAAAGAGACTAATCTTTACTATAGTAAAGAGACTAATCTTGCTAAACCATCAATGAGTCAATTTTTGAATAAGGAGTTAAAGATCTAGATAGTTGAGATTATTAGCGATCTCTGTGTACAGCAAGACCTTAGTTGCTTCATTTATACTCTTCAAAACTCCAGCTTCTTGCCTTATTTTCAATTGGGAGTCTTGACGCTGCCTGCTTCTGCTGCTAGTGATTGAAATAGTTGTTCTTCCAGTGATTAAGTATTACTATCTGAATATCGTACTTCTGATGGTCATTCGCATCCACTGGTTGGTTCTGCTCCTTACAGAAGCTGCTTCCTGCACCACTATTTCTGCTATTTATGTCCCTCCAAAAAACCATCCCTACCCTGCTAAGCAGCTAATGAGAACACAGAAGAGGGAAAAGGAATTGGTAGAAAAGCAGAGAATAACAAAGAGACAGACACATGCTGAATAAATCAGATTATGGATTAGAATGACACTACCTTTGACTCTTGCTCTTCTCAGAATAAGAATGCATCTTATAATAATTGGCACTGAGGTATTAAGTTTGGCTGGCCGGGAAATTCTGGGAGTTGAAGGCCTCACATCTTAAACCTGCCAAGGTTGAAAAACACTGTACTAGATATAGACTAATTCTGCAAGTTCCTATATTTTTAAGAATGAATATTCTGAATCAGCTAACACTGACCCAGAAACATCTGAAGTATGAAAGATTCTGACATATGCACCCTAATCTACTTTTTATAAATTCCACATAATTTAATATGCATTCCTTATTTTAAAACCTAGAATCTTATGAGTAAACAGATTATGTAGGATGGAATTCAGGCCTGTCTAAATCTTGGCTATGGTAGGAAATAAAATGAATCTGTTGTCTAACAGGTTTCCCTGTGTGAAAAGTTAAATATAATTTTGGAGATTTGTAAATATTCTTCTATGTTTGTGCAAATTAAAATTCACCAATAGAAAAGCACACATTATCCAAGTCAGTTAGAGTGCATCAATTTCCTAGAGCAGTATCTACTAGCAAGAATAGTGCAGAGGGGAACCTTCAGGGCCTTCTACGCCTTCAGAGAAGGCCTTAAAAAATCTGGACCAAAAAAATATAAGTATTAAATTATTATATATAATCTATCTAATTTAATTTAATACAATACTGAGGAACAGGTTCAAGGATCATGAAAAACTGATGTTCTTTGCCCTTCTGGACCCCAAGAAGTTTGCCTCATACAGAGAAAACTTCCCCAGCTCTGCGTTTCAGAGTGGGGGCTGAGGTGAAGGCCCAGCTGTAGTGCTCACGGTTCACCACTGGAATAGTGTAACCACAAGACAAAAACATAAGTGCAAATACTATGTATGTAGATACTAGTGCTGTTTACACTCCATAATCACAGTATGTGCATTGTAACTGACTTATAGCACATAAGACTTATTGCTATGCTTCAAAGTTATAACTTCCCAGAAGTTTTTATCATGCATCCCTTGCAATAAAACATGCTTGAATATATGTATTTATCACTTGTGTATACAATATGACAACTGGACAGTTCACCAAAATAGCTGCAAAGTACATCAATATTTTGTGAAAAATGTTAATTGGTAAAAGTATTTTCCTGTACATCATTTTTGTGATAGTAAAGTACAGGCTGAAGAATCCATCAGTGCAACTCTTTTCAGCATTGGGAGCTTCCCATTTGGCAGTAAAAAGATTTACTGAGTCTTGAATGGGGAGGGGGGTATTTTTTTTTCCTGCATCCTATTCAGTTCTGGGCCACACAGAATGAACAGTTTCTTACTAGAGCTTCGGTGGCACAGTGGTTAGATTGCAGTACTGCAGGCTACCTCTGCTGACAGCCATCTGCCTGCAATTTGGCAGATCAAATCTCACCAGGCTCAAGGTTGACTCAGCCTTCCATCCTTCCAAGGTGGGTAAAATGAGGACCCAAATTGTTGGAGGCAATATGCTGACTCTGTAAAACTGCTTAGAGAGGGCTGTAAAGCACTGTGAAGTGGTATATATAAGTCTAAGTGCTATTGCGATTGCTACTTAGTCTTACTGGAGATAAACCAGCAGTTCCTAATGTTGAACCAATCTTCCATTAGGACAAGAGCTCCACAACTATAAAGGTAATAATGTCTATTAAAAAAATCCACAAAGAGATCTGTGTGCTCTGACATCAATGCTCAGTCCACAACCAGAATATATTTTTTAATTTACTTGGACACAAAACCAACATTATACAACATATTAAAACACAATACAGTTTGCTTGATCCTCCTGGTTTATGTTTTAAATTTTGATTCACCGATGTTAACAGAACTAAGTTTGTTTAAAAGGCCATCCTGAAGTAGGGTTTCTTGGGGCAAAAGAAGGATTTGTGCAGAGCTGTACAATATCCTATTAGCAAGCTGTATATA
This sequence comes from Laticauda laticaudata, assembly GCA_004320025.1. Lineage (NCBI taxonomy): Eukaryota > Metazoa > Chordata > Lepidosauria > Squamata > Elapidae > Laticauda > Laticauda laticaudata. The sequence goes on along the minus strand of BHFT01062764.1, from coordinate 15,370 downwards.
AAGAGACACTTCTCAAAGAATAATTGGTACACACTAACAAGTGTTAAGTGTTAAATCAGCTCTCCATTAAAAATGAGAAATAAAATGGAAATTTTGAGGATGGAAATAATGGTTGGGCTGAATAAGAAAGATGTAGATAAGGACCCGAGGGAGGAGCATGGGATGCAAGTCAAAAAGAGAAGTGAAACTTCCAAAAGGATGAGAGATGATGGATAGGAAGGATTTTTCTTTTTTAAAAAATAAGATTAAAAATTAGGATAAAAAATTAGAAATAGGGGGGATATTGCTATACATATTTTAGTTAACACATTTAAAGTGTATATTTAGGGGTTAAGATTAGAGTTTGAAAAAGGATGTTATTAGGTATGCTCAAAAATAAGGCTAGTACTAATAGAAGGATGTAGCAAATATTGAAAAATGAAGGATTATGTGCTGATAGTTATGTGTAATATTAGACCATGTAACCCTGATTGTTAATTCTCACTGTATCAATACTATTTTTGTATCAAAATGAATGACACTCAGACACCTCACTGTTCATGAAACGATATTAATGTGTGTTTAAAAACAAAAAAAAACCCTTTTTAAAAGAGAGAAATAAAATTGAAGCACATCCTTAAAGGGGCATAAAACCCTTAGGCCAGAGGATCTCCAACCTTGGTAGCTTTGAAGGCTTGTGGACTTCAACTCCCAGAATTCTCAAGCTTGGCACAGCGTCCAAGCTGGCTGGGGAATTCTGGGAATTGAAGTCCGCAAGTCTTAAAAGTTGCCGAGGTTGGAGACCGTATGTTTTAAAATGGAGAGTGCGAGCAGAACGGACGGCTTTTATGCTTAACTTTTCACGGGACAATCCAGAACCTTAAAACCCGCTGGACGTTCCTCTTCGGAACACGCGGTTACACTTCCCGAAAAGGCGATGCCTGACAGGAAAAAAACCCGAGCCGCATTAACTCCCCTTTTTAACTGGGGGTCTTGACAGCCACGACCAGGGCTTGAAACCAGGGGAGCCGCTTTAATAGCTGACCTTCCAGCTGAGCCTTAATCCTCCCAAGAGGATCGCGGGCTAACTTCGAGCGTCCTGAGACCTAGTCCTAGACCCAAACGCCACTAACCTTTCCGCGGGGCCCAGCATGTTTGGATGAGAGCGGCGGGTCGAATGGCAGCTTTTATCAGGCGGCGCCCAGTAACCAAGGGCGACACGGGAGCCGCCATCTTGGCGCGCTTCCTTTCCTCCCGCCCTTCCCCCCTCCCTTTTTGGAAGGTAACTTTATCGGCAGCAGATACAGCCGCTCCGCCAAAGCCTCTTTTCTCAGCCAGCCCGATTCCATTCACCTTCACCTTAAAACCAGGGGCTCGTCCTTTGCACGGACTACGAGCTCCAGAATGCAACACGTGACTCCGGCTCAAAGCGACTGCAGGCAGCCGGATGCAAAAGGCATGCTGGGAAGTGTTGTCTTTCTGCTTGGATTCGACCTGGCCGGGTCGATGCGAACAAGAACGGCATTCTTTTAATTTCATAAGGCATGTTTATGATCACATATCCGCCTGAGTCCGTAATAGTGATTGAGGGCCGACACAATTCTTAACGCGTATAATTTGGCATGGATTGAATATTACGTGCCGGTGGGCTACGGCACTAATGAGTAATTTCAATATTTGATATGCGATTTACTCTTGATAGGAAATACTTTCTCTTGTGGGGCTTCAGCATCTGAACATCCCCTGCATGTTTCTTCAGACTCTTTAAGTCTTGTCAGTCAGAGTTGTACACGGTGATTGCATTTAATATCATGTACGCAGGGGCCAACCTATGACTGTCTTTCACTTACTGAAGTACTGTGGTAGGATAACCCAGCGAGTGTGCATAATTCTGTGAATGTCGTGCAAAACAAGCCCAATGTGTGAAATGTATTTAATACGGTGAGTCTGTATTTTTAAGGCTCTTGAGACATCGTTTTGTCGACTGGCCTCGGGATCGCATGATGGAGTGGAACAGTGAGGTGGTTCCATGATGGTTAATTGGAATGCGCCCTGTGGCTTTTCTTGCCATTTTAAAAATCGTTTTCATGTATTTTAATTGGGTTTTATATATTTGGATTGTTTTATATGGCACTCCTAGTTTCGATGTGAGATGGACAGCAGTCATCATCATCACTGTCATTTAGCCATTGTCCATCCACTGCAGGATAGCTTTCTTTTGCCAAATGAGTCAGCAATATTTCCTGACATCATCGATCCATCTTGTTTTAGTTCTCTTTCGTGGACACTTTTCATCAAGGGAGATCCATTCTATGACTGCCTTGGTCCACCTGCCATCGGTTCTTCTTCCTATGTGACCAGCCCATTTCCATTTCAATTTTTTACTCTCTTGATGATGTCCTATATTTTTGTTTGTTATCTAATCAGCAATATGTACTAAATACGGTACTTAACCATACTAACATAAAATGCATCTCTATTTGTGTTTATGTCTGTGTGTGATTGGTTATATTTTCATTCTGTTTTTATGTTAGTTGCCCTGAGTCAGATATTTAACAGATTTAACAGATAATCAGAGTTGGAAGGGACCTTGTAGTCCAACCCCCTGCCCAAGCAGGAGACCCTACACCATTTCTGACAGATGGCAGTCCAATCTCTTCTTGAAAGTCTCAAGTGATGGCGCTCCCACAACTTCCGAGGGAAAAGCTGTTCCACTGGTTGATTGTTCTCATGTCAGAAAGTTTCTCTTTATTTCCAGGTTAAATCTTTTCTTGTTCAGTTTCCATCCATTATTCCTTGTCTGGCCAACAGGAACTTTAGAAAATAGCTTGACCCCTTCCTCCCTGTGGCAGCCCCTCAAATATTGGAAGACTGCTATCATGTCTCCCCTGGTCCTTCTCTTTTCTAGACTAGCCAAGCCCAGTTCCTACAACCGTTCATTGTATGTTTTAGCCTCCAGTCCCCTAATCATTCTGCTTGCTCTTCTCTGTACTTTTTCTAGAGTCTCAACATCTTTTTTATAATATGGTGAACAAAACTGGATGCAGTACTCTAGGTGTGGTCTTACTAAGGCTTTATAGAGTGATTTTAGTACTTCCGTTGATCTTATATATATATATATATATTGATCTTATATATATAAGATAGGAAACCATATAAATGTATATTTTTATTTAATAAATAGTGCGTAGCATTTGTAACACACCTTTATAATATCTAATTGGTTAAGCTAAAATGATAATACAGAACAGTGTGGCTTTCACCTTCTCTATTTACATAAATAGAGAAAGACGTATAGCTGGTAGAACAAAGTAAGTCAACTAAAATGAAAAAGTTTACATTGTGAGTAGTTTTCTTCTTGCTGTATGTCACTTGCTTTACCATTCTTGTATACTATTTCAATATAATACATTTTTGAATCAGTTGCTGTCTATCCATTGGCAACATTTACCAGTTTGGAATCTCCTTTTGTGTTCGGACATCTTTGGAACACTTTTCCTGTTTATTCATGGCTGTTTCCATTTTCAGTATCTTTACAGATGTTGTTGCAATACTGCTTCCTGAGTCTACTGATGTGATGGAATGTAGTAAGGAGGTGGATTCATTCCTAGGTGGGAGGTGGTGCATTCCAGAGGAATAAATAGCAACTCAGTCTCTAAGTTATGTGTGAAAGAAAGAAGATGAAGCCACAGACCCTCTCTGATAGGTCACACAGTATATGGTACGTGCAGATAGTAAAGTGCTCAGTTTGACAAGTTTTTGTCTACAGGTATGAAAACAACAAAATATGGCCTTGGGTCATTTTTTGGTTTGGGGCCTGACATCAAACAACTCTCTGAAACTCTTCCTTAAGATCCTTCCTGAGATCTTTAACTTCCTTTCCTTTACTTCTTTTCCTTGTTCTTCTCATCCTCTACCTTCTAGTTTCCTGTCGTCCCCCCCCTTCCAGTTTCCTTTGTTCCTTCCTTATCTTTGGACAAGTCTCTTTTCACATTTCTCTTTAGCTACTTTCTTAACTTCATTCCGTAGTTCAGGATTTCAATCTGATTTGTGATGTTTTTCCTGAAAATGGAGGGTACAGGCTCAACGTTGTATTGTAGAAAGTGCTTGGCTTTCTTTCTTTTTTAGTTTAATAGGAACTTACACATGAAGTTTGTGATCTGTTCTACAGTCAGCAGCTGCCCATATCTTTGATGCTTTAACTAAGCTCCACCTAATTTTAGCAATAATGTCATCAATTTGATTTCTATGTACTCCTCTGGTGATGTTATTTTTTGCTATTTGAAGATCTTAAACGATGAATAAATCATTAGAGTAGAAGAAGTTAATAAATTAGCCTCCTGCTTCAGTTTTGTTTGCTAAGCCATATAATTATTATATATTATATATTGATCCTTATTATTTCTAACTTTGGCATTGCATGTTATTATATTGCATTTCCATTCATTTTGTTATTTAATCATGACCTTCATTCAATATAAACTTTTTAATTAGTGAATAGTAACTGAATTCTGTGAGCATGATTTTAAAATTAAGATCTTTACTATCTCATTGATTTCAGTAAAAATTAAATGCATTTAAATTTCCAATAAAACAGAAATCTTAAGCCTGGTTAATTTTGTGAACTCTGTTTCTTATTCTTTTTCTCACACCACTTATCTAGAAATGGGAAAAGTATATAACTGAAGCACATTAATAATCTAAATAAAATTTAAAACAACAGAATTCAGGATTATGTTACAAAACATAAAATGTATGTTATTTATTGTATAAATGTACACACAGGTACTTCAAATGAGACTTGCTTAAAGATTGCAGTGTTACTAATTGTATCACATAACATTTTTATGAGGTTTAAAATAAGTTTCTTCTTTGTGTCCTTTCAAGCTTTGACGAGTTAATTCACTCAGATGTTAAATTCGTCAACACCTGGACCCATTTAACAATGAACTCCAGTGTGCAAATCACTATGAATTGCACAGACACTTCAAAAAGACTTTGCATATTTGCTAAAAGCAATATTTTTAGATACTTGAACAGAGAATAAACAACTTTGGCAAAAAGTGATTTAAATAACAAATAACTTCTCTCTATAAACAGCTTAACTCCTTGAGAACAATGAATAAACAAGGAGACAAGAGTCTTTTTTTCCTCTCTTTGCATTATTAACTCTCATCACGATATGAATGGGTGAAATGTCAGGAATAATTGGAGAAAATCACAGCATAATCTTCGGCAAAAACATCTGATTTATTTAAATTGTCACTACTCGTTCTTAATAAATCCTTTCTTTAACCTTTTGATCTGCAATCCAGCAGGCTAAAAATTGAATGTTTGTGTGTGATGCACATCTCCTGCTTTTCACACAACTGCATACTCTTGCATGCTGAATAAAGTCCGTATCATGAACTCCTTTGCTCAGGTGCTGACATGACCCTTCTGACATCGTTCCAATCACAGTGCTAGGGAATTCATATGAGATATGATACAGGCTAAATATAGAAATGAAAGTAAAGAACAGATTGAGAATAGGTATGGCATCTTATCAACATTTACTTTATCTTGTCTACATCTTTTCATTGCAAGCACCATTTTTAAATTGTGTCTGAGAATGATACACATATATAATCCAGCTATATCAAGCTTTTCTGCACCAAAGGAAATATTGTCAAGAACACACAATTGAATTTCAAGTGGAGAGGTCACATTCTTTTTCAGTGACCTGATGGCTATGTTCTTCTCGTGTCCAGTAAGCCTCAAGGAGACATATGTTTCGTTATTTATGTTCTATTATATACTCTATTTCAGTTCTCCACATGGAAAGTAAATCCTATATAAATTTGTCAAATTTCATTTTTATTTCTAATCATTCTATAGCTTATTTGATGGTGTCAGAGAAGTAGCATGTTACATTAGGGAGAGTTGACTAATGCTCTTATAAAATGGTGTTGTAGATTGTAGTTTATTTGATATTTCTATATCCATTGTTGTGACCATGGAGGGCAAATAGTAAACACTAGTCAAAAGGATACAAAATTGGCTGAGACACTAATAATTATGTGGTCTTTAGAAGACAGATGTTAAATACAAGACATATTCTTTTCTCCAGTCTCATAAGCCCATCAGCTTTCATTATCTTCTGTAGACCCTGCAAATTTGGCTATTTATGGTGATGCTTAAAGATGTGTGAACCCTTTTGAATTTTTAATATTTCTGTATAAGTGTGATCTAAGATATCTTCTCCACACAAATCTTAAAACTAGATAAAGAGAACTCAATTAAACAAATGAGTTAAAAACATCATACTTGTTAATTTATTTACTGAGAAAAATACAGGGTCTTTTTGATTGTGACATGCAAATTGTGGAATCCCCATCACAAGGAAATTTGTCTCGTCTTATGCTTTTTTTAGATATTAAAGTGATTAAGAAGATATTAAAAGGGCTGTTTTTATGTCATAAATTAATTATGTGGTTTCTGTATGCTTTTCACTGATGGTGACTTTTTAACTTCATAAGCAAAAGTATTTTTATAGAAGCTTTCTTTTAAATTAAGCTCAAATGAAATATACTGCATACTAACTGCATTGTCTATTAAATGGCAAAATTCCAGCTATATTTTGTTATTTCCTCTACTTTCAAGATATGTGTATATGAATGTAAATACACACCTATTACGATTTTCTTGTGTTTTGTTTGGCAGTAAACTCAAGTGTATTTGAACCAGATTTCAATACTACAAAACTCATGAAAGTGCCTTTTTAAAAAATGTAAGTATTGAAAAACATCCTTATTGTGACTAATAGTCATACATAATAAAATTCAATATGCCAAATCACAAATCACTAAAAGTATCAGAGGGAATTTTAAAGAAAATTTAATTACACTTAAAACAATTGAATAACGTGAATAAAAGCAATCATAATGACTGGGAAATTTATATGTGGGGCTGTTAATTCTGAATGTGTGCCAGCATAATAATGAGCAATATAATATGACATATTTTATGATTTCAATAGCCCTTTTGCCACAACAAAACCTTAGCCCAAATGGAATGGCCTTGTATTTCAATCAGCCAACTTTTGAAGTACTTTAAGTCAGAGTTAAAAAGGTAAGAATACATCTTCAACATGAAGTAGAATTTAAATATGCAAATTTGAAATAGGTAAGCAGGAACAGTCACTAATTAGAACTAGAACATTGTTGCAATAATTAATCACAGGCCAAAGTTATATTTCAGCTGAAGTCTATAAACAGGGATTTCATTGGAATTGTATCCTTGGAATCTGTATCTGTTATGATAGACTGATCATAATGTTTGTAGATAAGCACTAGCTGTCTTCTCTCTATAGAGAAGTTTGCATCATAGATTGGTCCTACAAATTAGATCAAAAGGTACATGGAGCAAAGCCCATGGTTTAAAAGTGTACTTATCTGACAGATATTGTTAAATCAGAGCATGATCAAAAAGGGCATGGTCACTTCTAAATCCAATTTATTCCACAATATATTTCCTGAATTCATCCAATCCAGGAGCTTAACAGATAAATGCTTGGTATTGTTAATGATGCCATGGAGACTGAAAGGCTGGTAGTTAGATAAAAGTTTCTGATTCCCTTTTTTAAAAAATATGGGAACTATTAAGATAGGTCCTATTCAGGAGTCAGCACTTTCCAGTGAATGAGCCAGGTTTCTTGAATGATAAGCTTTTTCTTGTATTGAGTTAATTTCTTAAGGTTTCTTCCTGGTGATTCTATATTTATGCGTAAAGAAGGATCATCTCTATGACGAGTAAAGCAAATAGTTAACTCTCTTTGGCCTTCCAGCATCGATCAAATGGTTGATCAATACAACTGCTTCTTTTTATAAGTTTACTTTTATGTATTATAGTGAGAGCTGATGATAAGCTGAACCTGTCAGTTGCAAGCAATAAAATACTAGCTTTATTCTCCCATTCTAAAATGGAGGTTTTAAGCTGTATCACTTTTTCCACAATAAATATCATACATGCTTTATCTTTTTGCTGGGTCAGGCCCAACTCTGATTCATTTCTAGGAATCATATTAGGCTCAAAGTGATTGCAATTTTAAGATGCTGTGAAAGTGCTTGTTCTCCAAATTGTACATTGAAAACATTGATTCAGCCCTTTTTTTCCTGAATTCTGATGAAAGACTTAACTACATTTCCTTCCTCAAAATCTGAAGGGTGCTGCATGAGCATGATGAACTTAGCGTTCTTTGAAGAGAGGTGTCATACATGAATTGCATTCTGTGGAAGTTAATTGTCTTGGTGGCAGCTACTCAAAATCATTTTAACAGCAATCAGCATATGTCACACTTCTGTTGCTTTCTGTAATTTTTTTTAAAGCAGATGGAAAAGAGCAAAGTAGGAATCAATTGGCTAGATTCATATATCAATCTAAAGCACTAACTTAGAATAGTACATGAAATCAGGCACTGTTTTGCAGTGTGAGGAAGTACTGCATCATTCATAAACTGGGCTGTGTAAATTATCCAGATGAATGTCTGTATCAAAAGTGAACCTCACTGACTTCCTAGTAAGTATACACTTCTGAACTGCTTCATGCAATTATAGAGGTGACGAAAGTATCTGTCCTTTTTTTTCTCCAGTCAGGTATATGTCATTACTATATACTTACTGTATACTGCTGTTTACAGATAGTGTATTTCAAATACACAAGTACTGTATATCATTTGATGATCATATATTACTCTTCCAAATAGGTAGCAGAATGAGATTACCATTTACACTTTCCCCATTAACCTCTTTTTAAAAATAATTTTAACAGAAATTGTAGGAATTGAAGAGGGCACACAAAAGATAGGTTCTTAACTGCGGTTGCTCCTCTAAACTGGGGTCTAGCCTAGCTCTGGCCTTCCTACAGTAAGGGGGGGGGCTGGGGCTGTGAATCGCAAACTGGAGAATGTAAACCTTGTGCCCAGCAGAATTAGACACCCCGAAAGTTGTTGTTTTCCCTTCTTCTGCCTAGGAAGACTCTCTGCTGCATTCAATCCACCATCAACCAACCAAGTGAACAACCAACCCATGGAACAGCTTTCCCTCAGAAGTTGTGGGCGCGCCATCACTTGAGACTTTCAAGAAGAGATTGGACTGCCATCTGTCAGAAATGGTGTAGGGTCTCCCGCTTGGGCGGGGGGTTGGACTAGATGACCTACAAGGAAGGTCCCTTCCAACTCTTGATTATCTGTTATTCTCTGGCCCTCTTACTGAGAATGGTGGGCTGACAACCCGACTGACCTTTCCACTTTCTATCCCACGTTAATGACATGTCCATACATTTACGACTACAACCCAGACTTTTACGTTGCTCTGATTCAAAGCATCCTAGGGACATACGGAGTAGACCAGCCCAGCTCCCTCCTTCTCCCTGAGGCACATTTCCAAGTTTCGATGAGCAACCTTCGGCTTCCGGGTAGCCCTTCCTCCCCCTCCCCCGCTCGGAGATTTCTAAAAGCAAGCCTTCTTGTATTCTTTAGACTTTCCCTGGCCAGGACTAGAGAGCACTTCGGGAATTAAGATTTTTTTGAGCGGCGCTCTGGGCCTCGTCATTTATTTATTTATTTATTTTTTTTGGGGGGGGGGCCTCGGCTCCCTTGGGCAAAGGGGAAACTACAAGACCCAAGATGCTTTGCGTAAGCGCTGGGCTGCTTCCTCCTCCTCCTCCACCACCGCCACCTACCCGTGCGCGGGCGGCGGCTGGGCCAGAGCGTGTCACGGTGGCAGGTCGCCCGTAAATAAGGGGGTGGGCGGTTTGCGTGCCGGCGGCCGAGCGACCTCCTCTCCCTTCCCTCGGCCCTGGACCCCGCCCTGGTCTCTCTTTTTGGCGGCGGTTCGTCTCAGCTGCGCCCGACTGGTGGTCAGGCGGCAAAAGCCGGAGGGCGAGAGAAATGGCTGAGACCGTTGCCGACACCAGGCGCCTCATCACCAAGCCGCAGAACCTCAACGACGCTTACGGGCCCCCGAGCAACTTCCTGGAGATCGACGTCACCAACCCCCAGACGGTGGGGGTTGGGCGGGGGCGCTTTACCACCTACGAGGTCAGAGTCAAGGTGAGAGACCTCAGCGAGGCGGCTGCCTTGGAGGGCTGGAGAGAGAGGAGACTGGGCTGGGTTTTAGGGGAGGACGGGGTGTGTGTGTGGTGGCTTTTCGAGCTGGGGTATCGAATCGAGTTGGCAAAGGGGGGTCGGGCCCGTTGCTCTTCCCCTGCGTGTACTGGTCATTGGTACGCTCCTTTCCTGGGGAAGGTTCCCGCCAAAAAAGAGTTCGCCTCACTCTCTCCTTTTCTTCTCCTCCTGCCTCCCCACAGGAAGGCAAGTGAGGAGTGTGGTCTCTCCGGGCCCAGCACTTTTCGGCAAGGTTTGTTGTAGATGAGATGCCCCACTTCTAGCTCCGTTATCACCCCCTGGCCTGCTTAATTGAGGCTAAGAGAGAGATTCCTTGTCGCAAAAGGTGAAGCAGGTGAAGGGTGCAAATGCCCTTGGAGCACACAGTTTACTGGGCTCCGGGAGTTAAAAGTAGTCCTGAATCCTGCTCGACCAGGAGCTTTTCAACTCCCTGCCCACAATACCCTGCAAAGTGATTTCGATAAAAGCCACATGGAGCAGGATTCTTCAAGTGAAGTCCAGATCCCAGTTACTGGTGAACTTTTCAAAGGCTTTGGGAATTTAAAACAACAACTGCATTAGTTCCCTATTTGTTATCTCCTCTGCCCAAAATGTAGCTTGCTTTGGCTTTGCACCAGTCTGTGCTGGAGCCATGTGCTGATCTGGCATAAGAATTACGCAAAGTTAGAACCTCAGCTGATTTCTCCCACTTTCTGGATGGTTCGCACCCTTTCCGAGACAGTACTTCTGTGTTTGAGTTACTGTCTGTAGGAGATTATCTTTCCAGGAATTTTGAATTTGTTCTCCAGGGGAAAAACAAACAAACAAACACACACACACACAAAACGTATCACAATTTACATGTCTGCATTGTAACTTTTACTCCTATTTGTAACATTCTCAAATACATCCACCCTGTCTTAAAGAATCCTGTGTATTTACTCAGAAAGAGGATACAATTGTAAATGACTTCAAATACAATTTTCTAAAAGTGAAATTGCAAATATTAGTACATATTACAATAATGCGTCTTTGTACTAAAAGAGATAATACAGACAACGTTAAAGAATATGTTACATTATAACTGTGCTTATAAAGCAGTAAAAACAACCAATGCTTTATGAATATATTGCTATTTGAAGGCAGTCTTTCAGTAATCTTTATCTTTCACTTTACTGAATAAAACATTTTTCTCATTCAAAAAAGAAAATATAGAACTTTTCAGTGTAAAAATCTTTCAGATTTTCCATTGGAAAAAGCAGGAAGTCCCTGGGTTGCTTTTTCCTGATTTTTCTTGGGTTCTCACATTCTCAGGATCTTCGGTGCCATTGAAAAATTATCAGGAAAATTTCTGGTTCTAGATCCCTACATAAAAAAAGAGTATAAATTTCCTGGTCATTTGACAAGATTTTTTTTTTTTTTAGAAAAATGGTTCTCTGAATGCCTATAAGGAAATAGTGGTTTGTCTGTGGTTTGACTATCTGACACTATAACTTGTCTGAATTGTCTCTGAATACAGAAACTTAAGTTTGTTTTTTCACTTCACTCTAGTGTGTCCATAGTTTCTTTTGTACCACAAAAGGGAGTCCAGCTTGACTTTGTTAAGGATGTGTGTTGTCCTAATGACTATTTCCTTTGAATGGTATTTCTCTGCTTGGCTGCCTGCATTTTTGTAAGTTAAAGACTAATCAAGTCTTTCTGGTGTGTATTCTGTTGTAGATACCTCACATTCATCTTATCTCCATGATCATGAAGAGATAATTTCAAGGCTATTTGGTTTTTAAACAGTGTGTCTATTTACTCTTGCTATGGAGGATTTATGTCTTCAAATAAATTAAATTACAGATAAGGAGCTTTACCTGGATCATACAAACTGCTGAAATATAGTCGTAACTTGTTTTGATAACTTGTTCGGTCCTTCACCTCCTAAACACCAAACCTTTTAGGTTTATACATTTAAATATTTCAACATGCCGTAGGCAATCCTGAAATGTTGTACAGTTCTTTAAATTATCATAAAGTAAACGTACTTTTAGATGTTTATCTTTATTGTAAGTTTGATATGAGCAAATAATCCTGGCATTGATCCCTTGTCTTTTCTATTCACGCATTTCTAGAAAAATTGAAGATGGTAACATAAGCCAAATCTGTTGATTGGTGTGCTTATTGTTTCCTGAAGTTAGAAAGAACTTGGAATATATCTTATCTCTATGTGAGTGGATAAAGAAGATTCATGTGTGCACTTAAGACATGCCTGTTGGTTAATACTATATCAGTTGAGATAGGGTAATCTTTGACTCTGGACAGAGTGGCACTTGCCTGGACTGAGCTGGTGTGCAATTTGGGGACCCAAGAGCAGGGGTCTCCAACCTTGGCAACTCTAAGACTTGTGGACTTTAAGCTTTGCTGGCTGAGGAATTCTGGAAGTTGAAGTCCACAAGTCTCAAAGTTGCCAAGGTTGGAGACCCCTGGTGTAGACAATAATGGAGTCCCTCGGTTTGCCCATGAAATAGTCTGAAATGTGAGCTGCATTGGCTTCCAGTTCTTTTCCAGGTGAAATTCAAGATGCTAGTCACTGTTTTTAAAGCTGTTAAGTGTGATGTGTGGCATGTCACCTTTGACACATGTCACAAATTCAAGGACATCTACCTATGCTACCTGATTAGATTGGGTGAGCACCCCTAAATATTGCCATCTTATGGGAACTTTGTGTCGTAGCCCCTGCTCTATGGAATAGCCTTCTCCCTGAAATTCGGCAGGTCTCTGCTTTCTTAGCTTTCTGAAAAGCACTGAAGACTTGGCTTTACTTCCAAGTGTTGGTATAAGATGAAGTGACTACACAACAGAAGTTTCACTTGGCACTAGGTTTTTGTTTTTAACATATTTAGTTTTTATAGTTTTAGTACGCTGGTTTAACTTTTGATAGTTTAACCAGAGTTGGTTAAAAGGAGCTGCTAATACAAGTATTCCTCAATTTTTATTCCTCAGAAGTTATGTTTAGTGCCTGTTCAAAGTTACAATGGCTGTAAAAAAGAGTGACTGATGATCATTTTTCAGGCTTACGACCATTGCAGCATTCCCATGGGTCTCATGATCGAAATTCGAGCACTTGGCAACTGACATGTATTTATGATATTTGCACTGTCCTGAGACATGTGAATGCTATTTGTAACCTCCCCAACTGGTTTCCACCAAGCAAAGTTAATGCGGGGGGGAAGCCTGTTTCATTTAACAACCACATGATTCACTTAACAACTGAAGTGATTTGCTAATGGGGAAAAAGCAAAAATGGAGTGCAACTCAATTGTCTTGCTTAGCAACAGAAATTTTGGGCTCAGTTGTCATAAGTCAAAGACTACCTTTAAAGAGTTTAAATAAACAAGGATGGGGTGATTGGGAAAACTTGTGTCTTAACAACTTGAACAAATTGTTTTATGCTGAGTAGGAAATACTGAGTGAGGTGGACCAAACCTATATTTTGTTCGATGTTCAGTGCAGCATTTTTATAACTACATGAGGAAATACCGAGATGGCAACTTGTGATGAAGCCGCCTTGCCACGCTTTCTTTTTAAATACTGCCATTGTGATATTTGGTTGTACTTTTCTAGGACAATGATGGCGAACCTTTTTGGTTTTGTGTGCTGAAAGCACGCACCTGCTGGCATCCACAATGCAAGGCACCCCGCACCCTGTGCATGCTTGTGCAATACCCCCCACTGCCCCCTTACCTGCACTGCGCATGTGTGTGTGCCTCCCAGCTGATTTCCGGCCTCCCAGAGGCTTGAGGGAAGCCTCTGCAGCCTCCAGAAGCCGAAAAACGGGCCTTCTGGAAATACCAGAAGTGCCCACTTTCAGCCTCCAGAGGGCCTCTGGAGCCTGGGGAGGCCGTTTTTTGCCCTCCCCGGGGGGCTCAACAGAAGCCAGCTTCAGAACTGGGGAGTATATACCTTATGGGGGTGTCTGTCATAATTTTTGGGGTTCCTAAGCAGCCAGACTCATTAATTTGAGGAGTACCTGGACTGCAGATGGGCTATGTGAATTACTGCATCGAAATATTAGATTCTGCAAAAGCCAACATAACTTTTCTTTAGAGGAATGACATTTAAAAGTATGAGAGGTGATAAGTAGTTGAAAAAATAACAGCTGTAGTGAGCCTTGAAGAATTCTTCAATTAAAGTGGGTTTATTTGCAATTAAGGCTCAATATTAATTTCTGAGGGAAATGGGTGGCTTAGAAATATGAAAGAGAGAGAGAGAGAGAGAATGAGAGAGAGATCTCACTGAATTGGCTTGCTTGTTCAGTGACCATTTAAAGTTGTGAAAGGTGATAGAGATTGACAAGCAGTCTTTAAATTTGTGGCCATAGCAATGTCCCCACAGTTATTTGATTGTGCATTGGGTACATACTTATGATGGTCGCATTGTCCCATGGTCACATGATTGCTCACAAAGACCCGTACCCAGTGGGCCTCCGATGAGGAAAATCGAGGGAAACCTGGAAAAAAATTGCTAGTTGCAGTTCGACTTTAATGATTGTGGATGATTTGCTTAATGACCACAGCGTATGTTGGTATGGTTGTGTAATGTTTCACTTTACAACCATATTGCTTTGCGACAATTGCCAGTCCCCAATTTAGGTTGGTAAGTGACAGGGGTGGGGTTCAAATTTCCGAACTGGTTCTGTGGGCGTGGCTTAATTTGTGGATGTGGCTTGATCATGTGACTGGGTGGGTGTGGCTTGCTGGCTGGGCATGGCGTGGTAGTCATGTGACTGGGTGGGCATGGCCAACTCAATGTCACTCACATCAAGGGGTGCCTCACCTGGCCCCTCCCCTCCCAGCCATTCTTTTCACACCCAGCCTCCGAACTTGTAAAAAATGTTCACTTTTTTGACTTTATTATTCTGCATACTATAGATAGTACTTCTCTCGACACAAAAGTGCAGGAAATGGCGTCCACATGCTTTCAGAGTGTGATAGGCAAAGGCTTTTAAAGGGGCATGCCGAGAGAGAAGTGGGGGGCAAATGTATTTTCCAAAGCAACCCAGAAAAGCAAACAATGAGATGGAAACTGAAGCAAAGAGAGAAGCAAACTGAAGACTAAAGAGAAAACTTCCTGCACAGTGACAACAATAACCCGGGGAACTGATTGCAACCAAGAAGTTCTGGGTGCTCACAAGACTGGAGGTTTTTAAGAAAAGAAGTGCACAGCCATTTACCTGGAAATGGTATTAGCGGTTCACCCCAA
>BHFT01062763.1:0-12981 GCA_004320025.1 Laticauda laticaudata | reverse complement strand
ACAACAGATGCATCGCGTTTTCCAACGGATGGCAAGCGTTTTTCTCCGTTTTACATCCTCTTTGCATCCGTTGATGCAGTGTGACATGGGCTTTAACAGGGATGTACATATCTGCGCAACTACAAGTGCACCATGAACAAGGCACTACAGCAACATGCTTACCCTGTACCAGTGGTAAGCCACATCTTTGCCTCACTCCAGGGAGGCTGAATATTCGCTAAGCTTGACCTCTTCCAGTCCTACCAGGAGCTGCTGGTAGATGATGCTGCCACAGAAGCACAAACAATCATCACGCACAGAGGTGCATTCTGAGTGCACCACTTGCAGTTTGGAGTAAATGTAGCACTAGGGTTGTTCCAAAGTATTATGGAACAGACACTGAAGAACATTCCTGGTCCCTGCCCATACTCTGATGATGTCCTGATCGTGGAGGTATCAGCGGCAGTCCTGGTGGAACATTTCTGCACAGTACTCCAATGTTTCTGCAAGGCAGGCCTAAACCTCAAGAGGGAAAGGTGCCAGATTGGCATGGATTCCACATAATTCCTGGATTTCTGCATTGACATTGCTAGAATCCACCCACCTGAAGCAAAGCTAAAGAGAATTCAGTAAGCCCTCACACCAACATCCAAGGGGGAGCTTCAAGCATTCCTGGACTTGCCCAATTTTTACCACTCCTTCTTACCGCATAACGCTGCCCTGGCAGAACCACTACCCCACCTACTGGACAAACAAGCACCTTGTGTCTGATTGAGCACTCAAGACAAAGCATTCAAGGCAGTAAAATCATTGCTATTCTCAGACTCTGTCCTAGCTCATTTCAATGAAACCATACCAGTAACACTAGCCTGTGATGCTTCGCCATATCGCATTGGGGCAGTACTAAGCCACAGAATGCCAGATGGTAGAGAGGCCCCCATCGGATACTATTCTAGAACATTATCATCGGCTGAAACGAACTATGCCCAGATATACAAAGAAGCCCTCACTACAGTGGCTGGTACTAAGAAGTTCCACAGCTTATTATATGGACAAACCTTCACCACTTTTACAGACCACAAACCTCTGCTGGGTCTCTTCACAGCTCTACAAATAGACACAAACAGACACCACAGATCCTGTCATCACAAATGGTATGATGGTCCATTTTCATGGCTGCATACTTGTACCAGCTAGTCCACAAGCCAGGCAAGGAAATGGGCCATGCCAACACTCTTAGTCAACTGCCTCTACCACAGACTGAACTGGATCTGATCTCAGCTTGTTGTATTCTGGTGATCCTGGACCTGCCTGAAGCATCCCTAAATGCAGAGGATGTTGAAGCTGAAACCACCACGAACAGAATGCTTAGCTGCATTCTCAACTGGGTGTTATGGGATGGCCAGAGGCCCAGCTCGGCCCTGAGTTCCAGCACTACACTTCTCAAAAAAATGAACTGTCAGCTCACAAAGGATGTGTGCTGTGGGGCAACAGGGTCATTATTCCACCCAATCTTCGTTCCAAGGTGCTAGCTTCCTTGCACGAGAGGCACCCAGGAATTGTTCAGAGGAAGGCTCTAGCCAGGAGCTACTTGTGGTGCCAGGCCTAGACAAAGACATTGAGAATCAAATAAGGAGTTGCCAGGCCTGCCAAGAAGCCTGACCGGAGATGCCACAGGTACCAGTGCACTGCTGGGAGACCACACATATCCCATGATGTTGCATGAACATTGACTTTGTAGGCCCCTTCCAGGGCAGGTGTTTCTGATGGTAGTGGACAGTTAATCCAAGTGGTTGGAAATGGCACTGGTCTCATCAATGACAACAACCAGGGTCATCCAATAGTTGCACCTGCTGTTCATCACACAGTGCCTGCCAGATAAAATTGTGTCCACAATGGAGCACAATTCATGGCAGAAGAGTTTCAGTCATTCCTCAACGCCAATATGATTCGACATGTAACATCTGCTCCATTCCACCCCATGACCAATTGTCAAGTCAAACAAATGATCAGGACCACAAAGGAGGTGCTCAAGCAGATGATGACTGTGGACTGGAATCACCATCTGGCAAACTGCCTCCAGTGTCAACACATAATTCTCAGTACAGCAACAGGTCACAGCCCAGCAAAGCTGAAGTGGGGCTGCCAGCTCACAATGAACTTTGACCGACTTCACCCAGACAGAGTAGTGGTAGAGAAGGTTTAACCAACTTACATCTGGGTGACTTGGTCTGGGCCAGGAACTATGGGAGTGGGGCACCTTGGGTGACAGTTAGGGTAACTATGGTCTCTTGTCATATGAAGGTATTCTGGAGAATGGTCAAACAATCAGATGCCACATTGATCAGTTATGGCATCAGCAGGCTGGGCCAGTCCTAGATGACGATCCCAAAGCTTTATCTGACCCACTAGAGAATTGTTTTCCTATGAGTTTGCTTACACCACCAGTAGCTGCCTCCAGAGAAATGGAGGTACCAAGGACCATAGAGCCACTGCCACTCACAGGTGACCAAAACGACCATCAAGACTCTGTCCAATTGGAGCTGGACAATACTCCACTTAAACAGGACTGTCCAGTAACATTGCGGCAGTCCACCAGCCTATCTCAAAAACTATGAATATTGAATAGATTGAGGATAAGAATTATCCTAGGAGGGAGGGGTGTAATGTATTGAATACATATAGTTGTGTTAAGCCCTGCTAAAGTAAAACTAACCTTTAGATGACCCTAACTGTTAACTCCAACTATTTTGGAGGGAAACTTAGAACATTCATATTTGGTAGGCTTTTTCAAGTATTATGATTGGTTAAGGCCCTGTGAGCCTAGAGTATAAAATACAACCAATTGCTTGCTGTTCCTCAGTTCCAGTTTTGAGTCAATAAATGCTGTTATATCTATGCTGGTTTGTTTCTTGCCTACAGAAGCCCACTACACAATACTACCGGGACACAACTCCCATCTCAGGGATTAGGATTTCCAGATAGGTTTGAACTCTAGTACTTCTCAGCTAAGGAATGCCTAAGGGAGAGAGGGAAGCCCATTTGCAAGTTCAGGATGCCCTCTCTCACTGGAGCACAATATTTGTTTCTCCTTTCAGTACTAACTCTTATGTTCTGCAAAAAAAACATTTGGCACCATAGTTGTCATAATTATCAATAGATATTACATTATGACTAATGTTTCTACTGTTAAACCAATAAAATATAACAAACCTTCGTTTTCCAACAATGTTAGTATATAACATAGACTCAGGAGAGCTAGAGTGAGTTGGTAGAAAATAGTTTGGGATTTAATGGAAGAACTTGGAGTGATTTTTGCAGAAAAAGAATGGGTTCCAAATTGTTTCACAGTTACAATACACATACTCAGACTAAATTAAGGTTCTGAAATTAAAAGCCATAAGTAAACAAGGCTGGACTTCTTTATCAAATGATTGTGAACGTGGCTGAATTTGCATTAGGAATCAAATTCCTAGTCTCAGAATGTGCTGAAAGACATTTAGGGATCTATGATCCTTTTCTCATTACACAGACCTGACAAACCTTGCTAGTATTACCACAGGTCACACAAAGCTGCTTCATTTCATCCCTCCAGCCTTTGGTTTTAATGTCATTATGTTCTCACTTCATGTACTCTAACAAAAGTATGTAGCCTTCCCTCCCTTGAGAATATCCAATTATAGAGCTTCAAGAGGTGTAAAATCTATAATACTTTGCTTGTCATGACCTTGGAGACAAGTACTCTGACCTATTGTGGGTATGACCAGGGTAAAGGTTTGGGACACATGGGGAAGTGTAGGAATGCCCCTTCACCTTCCTACTAGCAATCTTCTCCAAGAGTGCTCTTTTATGCTATACTTATTTATTTCCTGTCATACCATCCATCTCCCACTTTTTAAAATTAACTTATCCTCAAATTTCCTACCAAGAAGAAAAGAACAGAGGTCTATAGCTTTGTGTAACTCTAAAATGATACCACAATGAGGATTGTAGAACTGAGTTTTTGTCATTTATGCTCAATTTCATTCACTTGACTCATTCAAGTCTTAACGAAGCTGTTCAGTAGCTGATCACTGTCAGTTTTTCAACTCTACAGAATCTTACTAGCTATCAAATCATAGCAGGATCTGTTTCCCTCCTTCCTTTCCACTACCCTAATGCTGGCCTGCATTTATTATACCTGCCAAATTAAGATGCTTGGTGCTTCTAAGTTAATAAAAAAAAATACATGGCCATGTTTTTCTTTAATTAGACCAGAGGTAGGATAGGATAGGATAGGATAGGATAGGATAGGATAGGATAGGATAGGATAGGATAGGATAGAAGGGAATGGAATGGAATGGAATGGAATGGAATGGAATGGAATGGAATGGAATGGAATGGAATGGAATAAAATAAAAAAGGATAGGATAGGATAGAGTAGGGTAGGGTAGGAATAGAATAGAATAGAATAGAATAGAATAGAATTGAATTGAATTGAATTGAATGTACCTTGGAAATCTTTTAATCCAACACCCAGGAGACCATATGGCAGGAGACCATATATCATTCTGGACAAATGGCTGTCCAATCTTTTCTTGAAAACCTCCAGTGATGATGCACTGATAACTCTGGGAGGCAAACTGTTCCATTGATTAATTGTTCTCACTGTCAGGAAATTTCTCTTCAGTTACAGGTTGGATCTCTTTTTAAAGAGCTTCTACCCATTGCTTTTTGTCCTCCTCTCAGTAGCTTTAGAGAATAATTCAACCTGCTACTCTCTGTGGCAGTCCCTCATGTATCGGAAGACAGCTATCATGTCACCCCTAATTCTTCTCTTCATAAAGCTAAGCATATTGTATCTAGTTCCCTTAACCATTCCTCATATGATTTATCCTGCAAACCCTTATCATCTTAGTTGCTCTTCTCTGCACTTTTTCCAGGATCTCAGGATCTTTTTTGTATTGTGGTGACAGAATTGAATGCAGTAGTCCAAGGTGAGTCTTACTAGTGCAGTATAAAGCAGTACTATCATTGCTTATGATCGATGTTATCCCTCTGTTGATGCAGTCTTGGTTTTTCTTTTATTTCTTTTATTTTTGCAAATGCAGCATACTACTACCTCACACTAAGGTAGTGGGCCACACCTAGATCCCTCTGATATTTATTATTGTTGAGCCAGGTACCATCTATTCTGTACCCATGTATTTGTTTTTCCTACCTAGGTGCAGGGTCTTGTTTTTCCCACCCCAAACTACATTTTGTTGGATAGGCCTCAATGCTCAGATTTGTTAAGTTCCTTTTGAACCTTGAGTCTATGCTCCAAAGTGTTAGTAATCCCCTTCCCCAACTTGGTGTCATCTGCAAATTTGATGAGTTCCTCCTCTATTCCCTCAACTAGATCATTTATGAAGATGCTGCAGAGCACTGGCCCCAAAACAGAGCCTTGAAGTACCCCACTGCAGGATTCCCTATATAGCATTGAGGGCTACATGCTGACTGTAGTTGGTCAGCCAAGTGGTGACAATAGCGTCTATCCCACATTATTCTCCCTTACCATGAAATAGGTTGTGGTCTACTTTATCAAATGACTTGCTGATTATGATTATGATTAGAGCCCCTGATTATGACATCGAATATGTAAACAAACTAAATTCACGACTAACATGGGCAACATCCTATCCACACACTTTTATCTTTCTTAGTGACTTCAATCTACCTCACATTAATTGAACCTTAAATGAATGCAAAACTGAACCCATACATGCAACCTATTACAATGCAGTAACAAACCTGCAGCTGGAACAACTAGTAACCAACAATACTAGACTTAATAACTGCCTCGATCTCATCTTCTGCAATAGTTTGAATTCAATTTACAAAATACAAATTAAAGAACCCTTTTCCAACAGCAGTGATCACAGCATGATTGACTTTTGTCTCAACATTACATCCACAAAAAATCAATACAATGATGTGATCCCCAATTATAATTTCAAAAAAGGTAACTATGAATCTTACAGACAACAATCTCTCATCCCTTGACTGGCAATTTCTATTCACTGGATGCAATAACTGTGAAGACCATTACAAACATATTTTTACTTGAAGTCAAAAGAGTCATCAAACTATATGTACTTAATAACAACTCCAAAAAACACAGTAAAAACAGATTACCCATAAAACACTAAGGAAGCCTCAATCCAAAAAGAGGATCACTTTGGCGGAAAAACAAATCCTAGTCATGTTGCCAACTTCAAAAGCTGATACAAAAATTTATGCAACCAGATCAAGACTGAATGCACCAATTATTACACTAAACAAGAGGAAAACTTCTATGCACCAATTCCACCCACATTTTCTACAATTTTGTAAACAACAACTAAAGACTCAAGGTCCATCCCATCCCCGAAAGGACCTAATGATAACGACTGCAATGTATGACACCATTAAAGCCAACATCTTTAACACATTCTTTGGCTCAGTATTTGTAAACAGTTAATGGATCATACCCAGTAATTTCCTAGTTGACCACAGACAAATACAAAGATCTAATAGATAATCGATTTTACAGGAAGACAATGTTGAAAAAGTACTATGCAATCTAAAACCATCTCTATCTATTGGACAGACGGAATATGTGCCTACCTCTTAAAAAAGCTATCCACTCCATAGCCAAACCTCTAAGCATAATCTTTGAAAAATCTTTCAGGATCAGCTCCTTGCCAAACTATGGTCACAGGCCACGGTCATCCCCATCTTCAAAAAGGAGACCCCAGCCTAGTTTGAAAATTACAGACCAATCTCTTTATGCTGCGTCACCTATAAAGTCATGGAATCAATTATTAACCAATCCTTATCCTCCACTTAGAACAAACAACCTACTCTCTAAATAACAATTTGGTTTCGAAAAAAACTATCCTACAATCTGCAACTCTTACACTGCAAAACATATGGACTACACAAACTTGATCAGGGAAAACAATAAACGCATCTACATAGACTTCTGTAAAGCCTTTGATTCAGTGGTACACTGACAAACTACTCCCTAAAACTAAAATCTTATGGTATCTCCAGACAACCTGCATAACTGAGAATAGAAGCAATTCCTGTCAAACCAGATAACAAGGTCAATAGGAACATACCATATCAAATATCTGTATCTTCAACAGCGGTGACCCCCCAAGGCAGTGTTCTAGGACCAACTCTTCTTCATATATCTACAATAAATGACCTCATGTGATCATAATTAAGAGCAACGTAGTCCTCTTCGCTGACGATGATAGCTATTCAACACCACAGACACATACTGTTACCCTTCAAAGATACATGTAATCATGAATGGTCAAACAATGGACAACTTCAAATTCAATCAACAAACAATGCTCTAGTCATTACATATTGCCAAAAGAAATTCAGAAAATAAAATACAGGATTGAATAGATCAAGGCCTTAGTGATGATCCAAACTCTGTCAAGGACCTTGGAGTATTCATCTCTATGATCTAAGATATACTACAATAGCCAAAAGGCATAAGAGTTGTCTAACCTAATCTTACCATGCTTTTTCCTCATGGTAAATATATACACTACAACAGAGCATACAAAACATTTTGCTGACCAATACTTGAATACATCTTCATCAGTCTGCGAACCCACATTATGTATCATAAGATATTAATACAGATTGAAGAAAGTCCCAGAAATATTTCACAGAGAAGAGTTCTCCACATCCTCTATCGTTCAGAATAACCTTATGCACCAGACTCGAATCTAGACTAGAAACCTAGAACTATGCCGCTCGGTCCGATCTAAGTATATGATATAAAAATATCCATTGGCAATGTACCTACCTGTCAATGAATACTAATTCAGCTTCAACCATAACATACAAGGAGCAAACAATAGATACAAACTCAAGGATTAATATGCACCCACTGATTGCAAGGAAATACAACATTCAGCAACAGAGTGCAATGTCTGGAATACTCTACCTGACTCTGTGTTTCTTCCCCAAACTCCAAAAAACTTTAACCTTAGACTTTTTTGCTATTGACCTCAACCTTTCCTAAGAGATCTGTAGGGGGCATGCATAAGCCGCACCCAATGTGCCTACCATCCCTGTCTTATTGTTTCTTTCATTTTTTCTTATAGGTATCCATGTATTCATAACTATGTTTTTACTTATACCTATTATCTTGTAAGCAATTGACAAACCAAATAAAATAAAAAATAAAAAAGTCTAAGTATACTATACTCACAGCATTTGCCTAATCCACTAATTTAGTCACTTCATCAAAGAAGGCAATAAGGTATACCTGGCATGATTTGTTCTTTAACAAACCCATGCTGTCTTCTAGTAATTGCTTTGTTCATTTGTTGATGTTCACAAATCTCTCCTTGATTATCTTTTCTAGGATTTTCCCAGATATTGGTGTCAAGCTGGGAAGTCTATAGTTTCCTGGTCCTACTTTTTTCCTGGTCCTCTAGCTATTCCCCATGTTCCAGGAGCTATGAAAGATTCTATTCAATGGTTCCAAGCTCTGCCAGCTCCTTCAGAACCCTGAGATGAAAGCCATCTGGTCCTGGCAATTTTAACTTGTTCAGAATAGATAGAAGTTTCCTTATCAGTTTCTTGCCTATTTTGACCTTCATTCCTGTTTTGTTTCCCATGGTGCTGCTTTGGTAGGTTGGACTATTTTTTTCCTTTTTGCATAAAGGCAGAGGCAAAGATGGAATTAAGCAATTCCATTTTTTCCCTGCTGCATGTCACTTTATTTCCATTTTCTCCCATTAGAGGATTAATCATTTCCTTAACTTTTTTTTTTGTTCCTTACATATTAAAATAATCCTTTTTTGTTATCTTTGGCATTATTTCATTCTGAGCCTTAGCTTTCCTGATTCTATCCTTATAGATTCAGGTTATTTCCTGGCATTCTGTTCTAGATATGTGTCCTCCTTTCCATTTTTTAATATTTGTCCTTGCTGTCCCTCAGTTTGTCAGGAAGATATTTATGCAGCCATTCTGGTTTCATCTAGGGTTGCTTGTTTTTCTTTCTCTGTGGTATTGTGTTTGATTGGATTTTTATGATCTCATTTTTCAGTTTCCCAAGCATCTTGATTTGTTTTTCCCTTTAGGATTTCAATCCATTGAATAATTCATAATCTCTCCCTTAGTTTGTTGAAATCAGTTCTCTCAAATCTAAAACACTAGTATGACTTGGTTCAATTATTTGTGCCTGAATTCTAATATAACATGATCACTCCCCTCCACAGAATTCTTACAACTGTTACTCCTTCTATCATTTTATCTTTATTGACAAGAATTAAGTATATAACTAGTAAGAATTAAGTATATAACTAGTATGGTTATATAGTTATAACCATAACTAGTATAGTTAACCCACTAGTCTTCCTCTATCTTTTGAGTGTCAGCTGGGCACATCAGGAAACTATTTGATCTTCCACTTGCTGCAGTTTGTCTCCCATTTGATATCAGGGTAGTTAAAGACCTCCATTAATACAGTTTTATTATATTTACTATATATTTATTTATTATATTTATTATGTTTACTAATTTGGTCAAACTTTGGGAGACAGGGGAGGATAGAGGAGCCTGGCATACTGTGGTCAAGGGTTGTGAAGAGTCATCAGTGTTAGCAACTGAACAACAATTAATATAGTAGTGTATTTTCTGAATACCTTAGCTAACTGAATAGTAAAAAATTCATCAATTTCCTCTGCATTACTAGGTGGCCTGTAATATACATCTATAGCAATGTCATTTCTTTTTCCTCTAATTTTCACCCAAATCCATTCCCAAAAGCTATCATTCTTTATGTTATGCATTTCTGTAAAGGTGATTCCTTGCATAAAATGCAGTTATACCTCTCCTTTTGTCAGATCTGGGGTTTTTTTTTTTAACAATTTATATTTTTCTAGCAGTACATTCCACTCATAGTTCCACCCCCACCAAGTTTCAGTAATGGCAACAGCATTGTACCTGCCCTCATATACTGTATTGGGACTTCAAGTTTACCCTGTTTGTTTCTCCTTACTTTGAGTATTAATGTATAGGCATCTGAACTCTTGTGTTGCATCCTATTTCTCCTGTTTTATACCTGAATTCCCCTTCTCTTCCTTGCTGTCTGATTGGTTATTGTGGAATTTATATTTGGGGTTAGATCCCAAAGATTCATCTTTTCCTCCCTTCCAGTTTTAGTTTAAAGCCCTTTAGAGAAGTTGATCCAATTGTTTTCCAAACAATTCCAATTGAAATTTCAAACAATTGTTTCCCAAACAAGAATATTCCTAAAGCCTTCTTCATTTTACAAGGAAGGAAATACAGGTTAAAATTGCACATACAGAAAAAAGGGCCAGTTGTACTACTGGTCAAAGGCAGCCTGTCTGGAGAAGGCCACAAATTATTAATTTATTAATTAATAAATAATTAATAATTAATTTCATTTATTATTCTTGTATCTTTATTGCAAATGCAGGGGGAGATGGTCATGGACTTTTCAGCATCCTAAGCCAAGATAACTTGCCAGGTTTCAGGACTACTGCCTGTCTTGCAAGCAAGGGGTGTGTCTGTGTATGTGTTGCAATTGTTGTTCTGCCTCAGGCAGTAAAACAGCTCAAGTCAACGCTGGAGCAAAGTCAACAGTAATGGAGGAAAGAGGTCTATATGTATTTTGCCAACCTTTGCTTCAGCAAATTAGACATTTTGTAATTTGTTGAGTCAGGATACCAGGAGGCTGTGTTAGATTTCAGTAACCATGATTCACTGTTGATGTCACATAACATTTATAAAAACTCTTTTATTGTTTGGCCAATGAAGTAAGACTGCATTTTTCGGTCATGGCTGTACTTAATTGACAGCTCCTTAAAATGGCTACCAGCCTCCTCAGAACCAATGAGGATTGACCAGTGAAACAGATCCACTACCACCTAGAGGCCTCTTTAAACTGGTGCACTGGACAAGCCATTTTGCTGCAACTCAACCTTGAATCCAGACTTCTTTCGTATACCAAGTGAATATTTCTTTTTAAAGTTGATTCACATGGCAAGTTGCTGCACAATATTAACACATGAGGTCTACTGAGATCCTTGGAGCTTAACATATTTTGACCTTGAGCAGTAACTGAATTTCTAGTTAGTTATAAGGACAAATTAGTTTTGGTTTGATTTGTCAAGCTATTTCTGGAGTTTTTACTTAACTTTTGTTTCCTTTATTTTGCTAAAATATTCTGATCCAAAACTCTTTTCCAGATTATGTCTTTGTTGCAGAAATATTTATGTTTGAAAAGGAAACAGAAGCTCAGGGAGCCCAATCATATTAGCAATACATTGCTAACAAGCACATTGGCACTGTGCTCGTTTCCTTTAAAAATAAAGAGCTGATTAACAATACTCAAATAACGAGACAGAAGTTTTGTATTTTTATAAATTGATATATCATTGGAACATGACATAAGAAAAACTATAAAAAATGTACAAAGATCTTTCAAGTCAGTGTTGGAAATGTGAAAAAAATGAGAGGACATTTTACCAAGCACGCTGGACTCATTTCGGGTATTATCCCACGTCATTGTAATGCTTTTAAAGTTGTAGCAATGTTTCAGCAGAATCTCATCTGCCATCATCAGGCTTCTGTATGGAGTTTGTATGTAACGTTGCTACAACTTNGAAGCCTGATGATGGCAGATGAGATTCTGCTGAAACGTTGCTACAACTTTAAAAGCACTACAATGACGTGGGATAATACCCAAAGGAAGCTGAACTGTATTCATGTAAGTACCTGCGAAAACTTAAAAAAACATATATATATATATATACATATATATATGTGTGTGTGTGTGTATGTGAATGTGTATGTGTATATGTATATGTATATGTGTGTGTGTGTGTGTGTGTTGTTCAGCTTCCTTCGGGTATTATCCCACGTCATTGTAGTTGTGCTTTTAAAGTTTTACAAACTCAATACAGAAGCCTGATGATGGCAGATGAGATTCTGCTGAAACGTTGCTACAACTTTGAAAGCATTAAAAAAAAAAAAACAAATATATATATATATGGTATTCAGCTTTGTTCGGGTGTTTTCCCACATTATCATAAAAAGCACAACTATGATGACATAGCAAAATACCCGAACAAAGCTGAATACCATATATATATATATTTAAAATATTGTAAACAACATTTTCCCATGGAAACGATTCTTATAATTAATTTCAAATTTTATTTCAAATCCATTTGGATCCTTAGTTTTAGATCCTTAATTTTATTAAATCTTTAACCTTGTGTAAAACTTCCACCAAGAATTAAAGGAAACTCACCCAAATTATGCCATTATGACAGTTTGTAATAATCAAAAAGCAATTAACAAGCAATTTCCAACAATGATTAAGAAAGGAAGTATGTGAACCTTGTGTCCTTTTTAAAAGATGTCAAACTGCCATTTGGGCCACAATGGAGTTCCCTCATCTCTTAGTACTCTAAACTTATCAGAAACTACTATTTTGTAGTCTCCTCATGAGAAGTAGCTGTCTGTAGCACTTGTGAGTGATCTCAGTCCACTTCTTGTCCAGGGAGGTGTAGAAGCACGGGAAAAAGGAGACTCGAGACCAACGTAACTTCAGCTCTTTATTAATAGGTATAGATCTGTGTTGACCTGAGAGCCGCGGCAGCTCTTCTTATAGAGCTTGCCGGCAGCTCTTACCCAACGACAGCCTTCTGAATCTACCGTGATCAGCTTGTCCAATCGTGGGAGATTCTTTACTGACAA
Source organism: Laticauda laticaudata (assembly GCA_004320025.1). Classification (NCBI taxonomy): domain Eukaryota; kingdom Metazoa; phylum Chordata; class Lepidosauria; order Squamata; family Elapidae; genus Laticauda; species Laticauda laticaudata. The sequence continues at coordinate 237 of BHFT01062763.1, read as the reverse complement.
ATCATCATCGTGCATTTCGGCCAATCACAATGCAGTCCGTTTCAGCCAATCAGGTGAGGGTATTTCAAGAATGTTAATATGGATCACCCCTCCCCTCTTAGTATAGTCCATCCTACGTGACTTAGTCACGTAGGTAGGCAGGGGTTTTAACTTGCCTACCTGACCTGTGCAGTTCAGTTGCTGCGTGGTCTTCAGACAGTTCGGATGGGATCTTTGTTGCTCCTGCTCTTCTCCATG
>BHFT01062761.1:0-13350 GCA_004320025.1 Laticauda laticaudata | reverse complement strand
TTTTTTGGGCAGTGCCAGCTTTACATGAGCCTTCAGCCTGAGGACTTTCCCACTGACCGGGATAAGGTGGGGTTTTTGATTCGTTTGTTATCAGGGTCTGCAGCACGTTGGGCGATGCCTCTGTTGACCCAGACCAACCAGGTGTTGGACAATTGTGCCAAGTTTTGCCATCAGTTTCAGGCCTAGTTGCTAGTTTTCGGGTGGTTGCTCAGGATGTACAATGGAATGAGGCAGCACTATTAGACCACTTCCAGGAGGGTTTGTTGTCGGAGCTCCTGGATGAATTGGCATGCACTGAATGCCCTTGCACCTTTCAGGAGCTCATGCATCTGTGTCTTCGCATCGATGTTAGACTTCAGCAGCAACGGATGCAACAACGGACAGAGACTGTATCTGTTTCCAGCAAGACAGAGCCCTTGGTGGACGTGCCTTTGGAAGAACCCATGCAGTTGGGGCTGACCATCCTTGCCTGACTCAAGTAGAAAAGGATAGACGTTGTTTGTGATGATTTATGCCTCTATTGTGGCAATCAAGGCCATTTTGTGGCCAAGTGTCCTGTTAAGACATCCACAGCAGCAACGCCTGCAGTGGCAGGAAACGAGCATTGCACAACCTACCGGGTTCTGTAGGATGGGGTGTAAAGTCCTTAGGCCCGCCATCTTCACAATCTTGCCATCCTCACCATCTTTGACATCTCCACCACATTTGTTATTGGTGAAGCATCTTGTGCTGACATCAAGTGTGTTCATGCCTGGTGTGGGAGCAGTGGAGATCCAAGCCTTGGTTGATTCAGGGGCCACAGCCAATTTCATGGATGCTCATTTTGTAAAGTTCATTCCTCAGCAACAGGTGTCCCCACCAGTAATGGTAGAGACAATTGATGGTCTGCCCCTTTATTCGGGACCTGTGGTTGCTGCAACCAACCCCCTTTGCATGCATATTGGGCAGCATGTGGAGGAAACCATGTTCTACGTTACCGCAATGCCTCACTTTCCAGTGGTGCTGGGTTTGGAGTGGTAACAGGCCCATGATCCACAGATTGTCTGGTCATCTGGAGCTGTGCAGTTCCTTGATGGGAAGTGTGCCAACCATTGATTGTGTTCCTGTGCAGGGAGTGTGACTACGCCCGTGGACCTGGATCTACCTGCGGAGTTCATGGACTTTGCTGATGTGTTTGGGGAGAAGGAGGTGGATCAGTTGCCTCTGCATTGGGCGTATGACTGACTGTCCAATCGATTTGTTGCCCGATGCAAAATTGCCGGTGGGTTGGATATATTCCCTGTGAGAACTGGAGTTGGCCGCGTTGCGGGATTTTATTGACAAGAACCTCTGGAAAGGGTTTATCCAGCCTTCTACCTCCCCATTGGATGCACTGGTGCTTTTCATAAAAAAGAAATCGGAGGAGCTATGTTTGTGTTGTGATGATCACAAGTTGAATGCAATCACAGTGAGGAATTGGTACCCACTTCCCCTCATCCCTTAACTGATTGAGTGGCTTCGTCAAGCTAAGATCCTTGCAAAGTTGGACTTGCATGGGGCCAACAATCTGGTTCGTATTCGTGCAGGAGACGAGTGGAAAACAACTTTCCAGACGAGGTACGGGCATTTTGAGTATACCATGATGCCTTTTGGATGAACCAATTCCCCAGTTCTGGCAGTGGATACATTCTTGCAGGAGTTAAAAGCCATGCACCGCATGGTCCGCGATCAACCAGAGAGAGCCAAGGAGGACTATAAATGGTTTGCAGATTGACATCGTCACGATGTTCCGCCTTTCATGATAGACAATCGGGTTTGGCTCTCTACTCGATACTTACCAACAACACAACCATCAAAAAAGCTTGATCACCATTACTTGGGACCTTTTCCAGTCGAGGCAGTGATCAATCCTATGACTTATCATCGCTCCCTGCCACGGACCATGCGTATCCATCCTGTTTTTCATCATTCCCTGTTAGTCCTTGCCTCAGCTGACAGTCTGCATAGACCGGCTCCATCACAGCTGGCCCCAGTAGCCCCTCTGGGAGAGGAGGTGTACGAAGTGGATAGCATCCGAGATTCACGCCAGTTGTGAGGCCGATTTCAGTATTAGGTGGCCTAGAAAGGTTATGGACCAGAGGACTTCACCTGGCTCGATGCCACTGATGCTCATGCTCTTCTTTGGTCCAGGACTTTCATGCTTGGTTTCCTCAACGTCCTCATCCACCTGGTCCCAGGGGAAGGGACCCTGCGGGGGGCAGGATAGTGTCATGCCCCTGGTGGAGACTGACTCTGAGGTAGTGGAGGAACAGCCAACAGAGAGTGGGAGTGTGGCTCCAGAGGTGGTGAAAGAGGCTGGGGAAAGGCAGAGGCCGGCTGAGCAATCAGAGAAGGATTCAGGCCCATCCCCTATCCATCCTAGGTCACACAGGGAGGAGAGGATCAGGGAAAAGCAAGGTCTNAGGTTTATCTTTGCTGGCGTTCTTCCTATGGACTCTCCTCCCTTATCTTCCTGGAATGTATGATTCATTATCTTGGCTTCCTTCGGAACTCTCGTCAATGCAGTTTGTTTTGGTTTTATTTTTGCCTCATTATTTATTTTTGTGACTTTAAACTGTGCCTAATAAAACAGTGAAGTTAAGGCATTACCAGACTTTAATGTATGTTCTGGGTTTTGGGTGATTTTGAGAGACCACGGGTCATCACAATATATTTTTATTCATGCATAAGTAAAAGCTAGGTCTCCGACAGGTACAAAGTGAGAAGACCCTAAAAAAGGGGACAAATCACTTTATGTACTATTCAAACATATTGGGTTTAGAATGTGTTCAACTGGCCAGCATTATTTGAGTCATCAAATATCTACTGTATGTACACTGCTCAAAAAAATAAAGGGAACACAAAAATAAGACATCCGAGATGTGAATGAATGAAATATTCTTATTAAATACGTTGTTCATTACATAGTGCTGACAACAAAATCACACAAAAATTATCAATGGAAATCAAAATTAGCAACCCATGGAGGTCTGGATTTGGAGTTTACACTCAAAATTAAAAGTTGGGAAAAAAAACACCTACATGGCTGATACAACTTTGATGTAATGTCCTTAAAACAAGTCAAAATGAGACTCAGTAATGTGTGGACCTCCATGTGCCTGTATACCTCCCTACAATGCCTGGGCATGCTAGCTGATGATGGCGATGGTCTCCTGGAGGGCAATCTCTCCACACCTGGATTAAAGCAACTCCCAACTCCTGACAGTCTGTGGTAAATGTGGCATTGGTGGATGGAGTGAGACATGATGCCCAGATGTGCTCAATTGGATTCAGGTGTGGGAACATGGGCCGGCCAGTCCATAGCATTCAATGCCTTCATCTGCAGGAACTCTGACACACTCCAGCCACATGAGGATCTTAGCATGTGTGCATTAGGAAGAACTCAGGCCAACCGCTTATCAGCATATCTTCTCACAGAGGGGTCTGAGGGATCTCATCTTCAGTACCTATTGGCAGTTAAGCTACCTCTGGCGAGACATGAGGAGCTTGCGGCCCCTAAGAAATGCCACCCCACACCATTACTGGACCCACTGCCAACTGGTCAGCTGGAGATGTTGCAAGGCAGCAGAACATTCTCCAATGGCATCTCCAGACCCTGTCACGTCTGTCACTATTGCTCAGTGGAACCTGCCTTTCATTCTGTGAAGAAGCACAGGTACCAGTGGCGATGTTACTGGCCGGTCTCTTGGTCGAAGCATTTAATTCTGGGATCAAGGCCACAGCTCATGTTTATTGAGTGCTTAGTGCAAAATTTTCTTGAGCACGTTGATGGATAAACTGGGAACAGGAATCCAGCAATTATATTATTATTGACACCAAATATCCCTAAAGATTAAAATCAGTAAAACCCCAATAGCCTGTAAAGAGGAAGAACCAGGAAGAAGTAGATAGAACAGGCACAGGAGGAGTAGAAGAACAGGAGCAGGTGGCACAGGAGAGTCCACAGTTAGCCCTGTATACTAGAATCAGCCCGAGTAACACGACCACTGAAGATATCAGGCTAAGTTGTTGTATAGCCAAAAGTAAATACAGTTCCTAAGTAATTATAAAACGAATAATTGTATCCTTCTAAGAATCAGCACTGCTTGGCAGAAAGCAATGGACAAGAACTGAGAATCAGTAAAAAAGACTGGAGGTATTACGAAATGTTAAGTTACCACAGTAAAAACCAGCTCATTAGGATGTAAATGGTATATGTAAGCTAAAGATAGGTGTAGATGAAACTGTTACCCATAAATCCAGCTAAGTAGCCACAAGATTCAGTCAGACAGCAAATGACTATGATGAGGTGTTTGCACCTATCTGAAGGCTACTCATATTAAGGGCACATTAATGTGGGCAGCTAAGGATAAATAATTATAAAACATTTGGATGTAGAGACAGCTTATCTGCATGCACCACTGCCAACACACTATACATTAAAGAAAACCTTTAGGTTAAATTGATAATACAAAAACTGATTGCTGCGAGATTGAAAAAGAGTCTTTATAGGCTTGAAGCAAATCCAGATATGAAGTGGAATTCAATGTATAATTAAAGAAATTCAACACAAGGACAATAAAAGTAAAGTGCTATGTATTCACTATTGCTATTGTTAACTGATGTAGCATAGAATTATCAACAAAACTGGAACAGAAGCTACAAAATTAATCTCAACTATTAGGAACAGAAAATTTAAGATAAATAACCAATTGGAAGGAAAGTCCAAACAATATCTTGCGTTAAAGATATAGATAGAATTAGAGGAGGATATAAGGAGTACTCACAAGCAATAAAATTAACCCAATTCCTAAAAAGTTTTTAAAAATGAACACTCTGTAAGCTGGCTAAGACACCAATGAGCCAGGAGTTTAGCCATAGTGATGTTTCAATCCTATTTTGATTAAAAACATTTATCAAGTCCTGATTGGTAGTTATCTGATTCTCAGTAACTGTCAAGGCCAGATATTGCATTGTGTAATCAATTACCGAGATTTAATTGCTGAGCACAATTGAAATGCCACCGGCAAGCTGCTAAACTTGTGTTAAAGATATCTAAACAAACAATGCATTATGCATTGTATGAGAGCCAAAAGTATGAACTGAGTTAACTGCATATGCTGATGCAATTTTTGCTACAGACATAAATACACAAAAATTCTACATCGGGTACTGCTGTATTATGGGGAAGCATGGTTGGATGGAGGTTCATTAGACAAAAACAATTCTAAGTTTGTCAATACATGGAGGCCTGAATTCTCATGTTTGTCTTTATTATTGTACAAATTTAGTTTTGTATAAACCAAATTATTGATTGATATGGAATTAATGTTAAAAGATGCCTAATTGTTGTTCACGAAGAACAACCAATAAGCAATACAGAATGGCTATCAAATATTTGCTGTTAAAACAACAACGAAACACAAAGATTTAAGAAATAAATGTGAGACAATGGTGTGCAAAGTAAAATGATAAAGCCCTGTCACACTGCCCAACCGGATGCAAAAACTGTTAGTAAAAAGACACACATGGCACGAGCAAAATGTTCCATCTTGGTTATCCGCTCTCAAAAGGCAAAAAATTTGCATAATCGAGTGGATAACACGGAAAAGTAAACGGACGCAGGAGGACGCAGAGTGGATTGAAAGCGACATGCGGAACGGAAAAGCCCAGTACGGTATGGAAGCGAGGAGCGGATGGACATCCGCAGGGCTCCGTGGGGGCCACAGAAGTGGACGGGGAACGGATACAGACGGATGCCAGAGTGACGCCGAGCGGATGAAAGCGGATGCAGAGCGGAAGGCCTAGCGGATGCACATGGAAGCCTAACGATTGCCTACGTATGAGCATGTGGCGAGGATCATTGCGTCAGCCCGTGATATAAGGAAGGCAGCTCGAAGCAGGTCACCATTCAGAGGAAAGACCTGCTGCCGCATGGATGACAGCCTTGCCTGCCCTTTCCTGCATGCCTGCCTGCCAGCCTTGCTCCAGCCTTGCTGCAAAGCCCTTGCTGCACAGCCTTCCCTGCCAGCCTTGCTGGGCTGCCTGCCTGCCAGCCTTGCTGCCAAGCCAGTCGCCTGCCAGCCTTGTGCCTGCTCTGCACTGCAGCCTTTCCTGCCCAGCCTTGGTGCCTGCCTCCCTGCCAAGCCTTTCCTCCACCTTGGTGCCAGCCTTCCGGCCAAGCCTTGGTGCTGCCTAGCCTGCAAGCCTGCACTGCCAGCCTGCCTGCCAGCCTTGGTGCATGCCTGACCCTGCCAGCCTTAGGCTGCCTACCTGCCTGCCAGGCCTTTCCTGCCAGCCTTTGGTCCTCCTCCCTGGCCAGCTCTTCCTTCCCAGCCGGTGCTGCCTCCGCCCAGCCTCCGCCAGCCTATCTGCCAGCCTGCCTTGCCACCTCCCTGCCAGGCCAGCAACCCCCCACAACCATCGAGCGACTTTAAGTGACATGGGGAACAACTTACAAAAATCCTTGCATGAGCTTTTTTCTTGCATATAAGAAACAGGCAAAATAAAAAATTGAGTTTGAAACCTAATTCTTCAAAATTGGGGAATCTGATATATCTTTCTAACCAAATATTAAATTTGCGGGATTATTGGGTTAGGAAGCTTTGGTCCAAAATATATTGCGTCCATTTCACCTAGTAATGAACGACTCAGAGCACTTCAACCCTGATCACCTTGAAGCTAAAACTCGTCATTATCGCATCGTTTTCAAAGCCGTGTGGCGGCGCATGCCGAGGCCCCTCGCTGTATTTCACATGGTAAAGGTTTAAAATGCGAAGCCGATACATAGCACAAGGACCAGGGACATCTGGCCATACCCACTTGGGCGCCTCAACTCGAGCCGACACCACCCTCAAGTATCTCATCGATCGTGCACGAGTATCGTATTGCATTGGCACTATCACCAAGAGCAACTTGTAGGATGTGTTACAATATTTGGTATGGTGGAAGGACTATCCTCTCGGGGAGGCCTCAATGGCGGGGGCTGAATCTGTCTACTCTATCTCAGACGGTCTCAATGATCTGCACGCCCATGTGCTTTCCACTAGTAGCGTCATTATCTCGCTATATGAAGGCTGTATAGAGGATATAGACTATCAGTAATGTATCGCAATAGCACTCGAAGCCACCACCTGAGCTCTCTCTTATTCTCCTACTTCACGTAGACACCTGTATGTATTCAGAAGCCTCGGACCCACTCCCCTGTCTGGACGCATCCAAGAATAATGCGAGTCCCAGTTGCCTGGTCAGCACTGCCCAAGAGGTAAGACTTGCTATCCTACCTTTGGATTCCTCTCATAATTCATGACGCCCGATGTAAGAGTCTGCTTCCCAACGATTCCATTAGCAACGACGCTCGACCTCTACTAATTGAGTTCTACACCTCACACCATTGGAGGCTGTCACTATGACAATTATACTCCCTAAAAGAAAGTCGTGTCTCTGAATGAGCCTTTAATGGATGAGGTGTGAGAGCCGTAGACATTGTAGTCTGGTATATGGCGAAGGATTCTCATGAGGTAGACAGTGGGGTAAGGAGGGTAGGAATGTATGAGACGGTCTTGATAGGCTGTGGAAGACTGAGGGCAGAATAACTCGTGTGGATATATAAGCACTAAATAGCGACGATAGTTAATAAGGTGCGTTGTGTTACGTGTGGGGGATTGGATAGTGAGTTATTGAGGATAGTCCCCGCAGTTGATGGCCTAAGCTGGATGGGCAATATTAGGAAGGGATCGGAGGTATTAACGCTATCTAGATACTTGCAGGGAAGGCACCAATCGTTTCTCCCTCAGCCACCTCAAGCCTAGCTGCTTCTTAAATCTACACACCTATCACTGACCCACGATTGTGATGTGAGAGTTAACGTATATCACACAAAAAACAAAAACATATTAACCTTAGACTCCACTCTGAAATGTTGTGATTCTCGATGCGGATTGTATACATTGGGTTCCTACTAACCATACTTGAGAACAACATAGAGCTGCTTCATATTAAAACACCATGTGCACACCTCTACCACTATCATGTTCACTGTCCTGCTCAACTACAACATAACACTAGACACCAAAATCATATATCTCCGTGGATACAGTGGTAACTTAGCGTGATATAATGGATTATAGGCTCTTCATCTACCTAATTGAGAAGACCCCATGTTGGTCTTGAGCACTGCCTCCTACTCCTGTCCTGACCCACTTCTATCCAACTTCTGAGGCAGCGCAGAGACGGCGACTTAGAGACATGTATGACAAATAGATCAACCAGATTTTATCAGTGTTTGCATCAGGCAGTGCATGCTTCCGCGAGGTGGCTACCAAAACAAGTGTCTCAGCTGCCTCACTTTGTCTTTCTCTTACCCTATGCAGCATTCCTCTGATTGGAACGCTTTTGTGCTGGGTCCTATCCAAATTTCGCACTTTCGAATAGGTCGTAATTGCTCGTGTCCCACTCACGGTAGCCTTGATCCTAATCCCGAGGTGCCTAACCACGATGATATACACCCCAACTAGCCTAATGGGTGAGGGCAGTGCCTCGCGAGCTGAAGGCTCTTTCAATTGCATGCATAGACTCCACACTTCTGAATGTGGCTTGTTTTGCATTTAAAGCAGTGGTGTCCTCAGTAGCAGCCTTAATGGAATGCTATGCCTTCGCCATGGAGATAGAAGCGGATCGTGGCGCATGAGATTGTGCAGGATGCAGCAAGCTTCCACATGTTCTTCACGGTCTCTGGGCAATGCAGACATGGTGGTGAGAAGTATCCTGGAACATGTGCCAGGATGCCAAAGGCGTTCTCCACCACCCGCCTTGCCTGGACAGCCTTGAGTGAAAGATCCTCTCTTCACGGGTGAGGTATTTGGAGGTGTAGGGCTTCATGAGGTAGGTTCTGAGGGAGAAGGCGTCATCCCCCACGATGAAGTAGAGGCACATCTTGCGTTGTCATTGGGCCAGGGTTCTGGATCTGGGAAGCCCTCGATGAGGTTGCGTTCCGGCCCACCTTGAGGTCACTGTGCGTTGTATACCTGGGCATCGAAGATGAGCCGTTGCCTGAAGCATCGATGTATCATGAACTTGTGGTCAGCATCAACCATGGCGAAGGGATGATGCTGAAGAAGCCCTTGTAGTTGTGATAAAGGACCGTGAGTTGCTGGAGCTTTGCAGGCCACGTGCTTGCCATCGATGGTCCAACGTACGTGTGGGGAAGTTCCACCTCTGATACCACTGCTCTGCAACTTTCTTCCATCCTTCTTCAGTGGAGAGGGCACTGGAGGAGCTCCTCCTTGTATTCTTCGATGATGCGTGCACCACTTCTTCTCACCACAATGCTGATGGTGTTGGGTGGCACCCTCCAGCCTACTGCATGCTCCTGTAGGTGGTCCCTGAGGCCAGGTGGCCAGAGTGAGTGCCACCTTGAGCACAGGTTCCAGGCTGGACCGGAAGTTGGTGTTTTGCCTTGGTCAACCTGGGTGTCAGGCCTGCACAAGTTCGTCAAACATGGCTGGAGGCATCCTCATGAATCTGGAATGCACGAGTGTCTTCGTTCCTGACTCCACCATCAGCTTGTTTGTACAGTCCGTCCTCTGCTTTTCTGGCGAACCATCTTCGTACCCAGACGCTTCTTGGTCGCCTTTTTCTTCCCCGTAGTAGAGTTCACAGAGCCTGTAGATGGCTTGCATTGCCAGAAGGATGGTGCTGCCAAAGGACTTTGTTACGATCCAGGTGGACATGACTGGATGCTGTGGAAGAGGAAGAGGCAGAATGAAGCTGCAGAGGTTCGCACCGTCTGCTGCTGTCTGAAAGTGAGAGTCAGAGAGTTGCTCCCCCTTTTTTATAGGCAGTATAGGTGTCCCTGCATCCTCTAGGCATCTCTAGGCAACCTCTAGACATCCTTAATATCCAAGATAAGTCCCCTCTGCGAAAGTTTTTCGTTTTAAACGCTTTTGTTTCCACTAGGCATCCATTCTGCGGCCGTTCTGCTTCCTCCCTGCGTCCGAGCGATGCGATTGCGTGGATGCGCAGCGGATGCCTGAGGAATAAGCAGATGCGTAATGGATGCAGAATGGATGCCTAGCGGTGATGCGTACGCGATGCAGAAGGACGAATTGGATACATTTTCCGTGCAAAAGTTTTGAGCAGCTCAAAACTTCTGAGCAGAATGATCAAAAGACGGATGCTGGACGGATTGAGAGGAAGCAAAACGAGGCAGTGAGTACAGAATGGATACATCGCATTAAACAACGGATGGCAAGCTGTTTTTTTCCGTTTACATACTCTTTGCATCCGTTGGTGCAGTGTGACAGCAGGGCTTAAGCTAGAATACTGTATGTCAGAAAACACATAAACAGATCATTTTACAAAGACCCAGGGCTCTATAAAGCTAAGGCTAGCTGTGAAGATTATGGACTTAGAATGTAAGGTTGTATATATTATCTTACCCAAAAGGGGAGAATGTTAGGAATATAAGTCACCTAACAGGTATTTGGGTTAGAAATATATAAACCAGGATAAACATTTTAAAACTGTATTTTTAGAAAAATGAAAAACTGTAATTCGGTGTGTTTTCTCAAAGGCCATAAGATGGAGCCAGAAACTGGGTTTGTCTTAGTCTTAGTCTCAGAAGAGAGTTGGAGTGTATCTCTGTTTCCTTCTGTTGGAAAGTATTGCCGTTCCTCCATTTCTTCTATATTGACTGATATTTCTGAATTAATGTAAGTCGTGTTAATGAACTGTTTTTTGACACTGGACTTGATATTTGGATTATCCCGGTATGAAAAAATGACTGATTTTACCTGTGAATAACTTTGGACTGCTGTTTGAACTTTCTTTAAACCTTTCTGGAAGTAAAAACCTACATTTACTGTTCAATATATCTGTGTTCTATATGTGTATTATTCAAACACTTCTCTCAAATACGTCTCCCTGTATGTGCTCATTCTCCTCACGGGGAATTACCTCAACGCCCCCAGCTCTGGGCACTACGCTGAAAGACACAGCACACCTTCTTGCCACAGCTCACATTGATGTGCCATCCTGGATGAGCTGCACTACCTGAGCCACTTGTGTGGGTGTTGAGACTCCATCTCATGCTACCACAAGAGTGAAAGCACCACAACATTCAAAAGTGACCAAAGCATCAGCCAAAAGCATAGGAATGAGAAGTGGTCTGTGGTCACCACCTGCAGAAACCACTCCTTTACTGGGGATGTCTTGCTAACTGCCTATGCTTTCCACCTGTTGTCTATTATCCATTTGCAACAAACAGCATGTGAAGTTGATTGTCAATCAGTGTTGCTACCTAAGTGGACGGTTTGATTTCACAGAAGTGTGACTGCCTTGGAGTTACACTGTGTTGTTTAAGTGTTCCCTTTATTTTTTTGAGCAGTGTATCTACCATGTAATAGTTCATAGCATCCCATTATATTGTTAGCATGATCTTGTTAATGCCTAATTGCATATTCTGGAGGTGCATTTGCCACATTATAATGTGTTTTCAGGTTAGTTCAACTTTCTGGGCAGTTCTTGACTCTTTCTGGGCAATTCTGGTCTAGCTCAGAGGTGTCAAACTTGCATCATCACGTTGTCATCATGTGATGTATTGTAATTTTTCCCCTTTTGCTAAGATGGGGGTGGGCGTGGCCAGCATGTGACACATCTGGCCCATGGGCCATGAGTTTGACATTCCTGGTCTAGCTTATCACAATGCAGAATCCACATTCTTGCTTGTTATTTCAAAGACACATTAAATCAAAGGTGCTCCTTGTTACTAAAAACAGTAACTCAAGGAGATCCCCTTCTCCTGCTCCCATCAGAAATATGTAGCAAATTTACTGTTAAAAATTGGAAAAAAGTAGAGCCAGGCAACATCTATCTTGCTGTAACTGCTTGGAAGCATTTAGGCCCTAATGTACTTCATGCCTATTCCAGAAAGAAACATGGAATGTATTAGAAAATATATCCACGATTCTGATCCTTATGGGGAATATGCTGAGAGAAAGATCTGATTACTGTGGATGGGTGATATGCCTTGAAACCTCAAGGTTATTTGTTGTGGTTTTGGAGTTGAGATTTAATTAATAGCACGTGCATTCTAATTTGAAAAGACTTTCAACAGTCTCTGTTAAAAAAAATTCAAGCTTTGGAGAGTCTTTAAAGAATGAAGGGTAACTGGCTCCTACACATTGATCGGGAAGGCTGATTGTTTAATTAAATTTCCTTTCCATTTTTTTAAAAAAATATAAAGACTTCATTTTTAGCTTTGATCTCGATACTTGGAGAGGTTCGAACTGTTCCTGTTTTCAGTCCCTCTCCAGGGTGACACCTGAAAGTCCTTGAACATTATAGAGATCCATCAGATGTGAACTGACAAGTATTTGTAGAAGACAGCAGTTCTGTAAAAGGAAATCTCTCTTGACAATTCAGAGCAATTTTCTACCAGAGATGTTGGAAAAGCAGTTTCTTTGATTGTGAGTGCTGCATCTCAGCTAAATGTTTGGAGAGGAACTACCTACCCGTATTTTCCCCAAAATGCGACCTATCCTGAAAGTAAGTTCTAGCTTGATTTTTTTACATGTGTGCCCAGTATAAACCCTACCCCCAAAATAAGCCGTAATTAAGATCCCACCTACTCCAGTGTGCATGGGTAAAAATTAAGCTAGGGTGGGGATGGCGTGTGTGGAGCTGCCCTACTATTTACCTTTGGACAGTTGTAGCCAGGCCTTGCATACTCTGACACCTGCCTTGCCGGCCCATTTCTTCTGCAGCCAGTAAGGCTGGCAAGGCTTACTGGTTTACAGAGCTTCGGATCAATCTGGAGTTCTGTCATCATCTGCAGAGGCCTCCAGGAAAGCCTTGCCAGCCTTGCTGGCCACAGAAAAAGAAGTTCCGGAAAGTCTTTGACAGCAAAAAGGAGGCCAGGTGACACAGACAAGTGAGGGTGAGTCAGTGGACAACATTCCCCAAAAATGAGACCTAGTGCCTTTTTTGGTGGCAAAAAAAGTAAAATAAGACAGAGTCTTATATTCAGGGAAAACCGGGGTGATGGGGTATTAGTTTCTTCACACTACCAGAGGCTACAGCTCTGGTTTCCTGCCATTGCTCTCTTTATGCATTTAAACAAGATAGAAAAACACATTGTAATGCCACCTGGTGCAACAATATGCAATGTGCTGCTTCTCTTTAGCTCTGCAACGAATCCGTTGCATATCAGAACATCCCGTAGACTGATTGTGGTGTTTGGAAAAGACTGAGCTGAAGTCTTCACTCTGGTCCAGGTTTCCAGCAGGAACACGGACCATTCCTATTGGCTGATGCCGTTTGACAGCCGGCTAT
>BHFT01062758.1:0-13446 GCA_004320025.1 Laticauda laticaudata | reverse complement strand
ACCAACGGATGGTAAGTGTTTTTCTCCGTTTTACATCCTCTTTCCATCCGTTGGTGCAGTGTGACATGGGCTTTATCCAGTTGTCACAGCTTCACTGTCCTGGGATCATGTGATCACTTTTTACAACCTTCTTACAAAAGCAAAAGCAAAATCAATGGGGAAACCAGATTCACTTAATAACCATGCTACTATCTTAACAGCTGCAGTGATTCACTTAACAACTGTGACAAGAAAGGCCATGAAATGGGACTAAGTTCACTTAACAATGGCCTTGCTGAGCAACAGAACCTTTGGGCTCAATGGTGGTCATAAGTCGAGGACTTATGAGAGTTGAGGAACAAATTATAAGGAAGATTGAATAGCAAGGAAGTTTTTGCCAATTGCGTGGGACGGGTGGGTTCCTACAATCTCACAAGCCAAAAACAAAAATCTGAATTTTTGGAAAGCCCTGTGGATAGTAAGGCTCTAAAACTATGAATTGTTCCCAAAAAGATGCTGAGACACTATAAAGAGTGCAGAGAAGAGCAAAAAAGATAATAAAAGCTCTGGATAAGGGAATGTTGGTATGTCCAGCTTAACAAAAAGAAGTTTATCGAGATTCTCAGTCATCCAAATCATGGTTGTCCCAAAGATGCTTTTTCAAAAGGCAACTGGACTTTGTTTTTTCTTGAAGATGTTTCACTTCTCATCTAAGAAGCTTCTTCAGTCAGAAGATGTTGGGTAGCCACAGTTCTGACTAAAGAAGCTTCTTGGATGAGAGGTGAAACGTCTTCAGGGAAAAATAAAGCCCAGTTGCCTTTTGAAAAAGTATCTTTGGGTAACAAAGAGAAGGTTTAGGGGGAATATGATATTGATCTTCCAGTATCTGGGGGTCTATCACAGAGAAGAAGGGATCAAGTTATTCTCCAAAACACCATAGGGCAGGACAAGAAATAATGAGTGGAAGCTTGTTAAAGAGAGATTCAAACTGGAACTAAGGATAAACTTCCTGACAGTGAGAAAATTAATCAATGGACAGTTTGCCTCCCAGAATTTGAGTGCTCCATCATTGGAGGTTTTCAAGAAAAGTCCAGGATGATATAAGAACTTGGACACGTGATTGGACTAGAAGACCTCTAAGATCCCTTCCAGCCCTATGATTCTAAATCTGGGCTAAACTGCATCTTTAGCTTCACCTCCAAACCTAGCCTTCTAAGACATGCCAATCAGTTTCAATCAAGCAGTGGGCCACTCTCTAGAACAGGGGTGGGGAATATGGCCCTTTTATGATTTGTGAACTTCAACTCCTAGAATTCCTGAGCCAGCCATGCTTCCTGACAGTGAGAACAATCAGTCAATGGACAATTTGCTGCCCAGAATTGGAGGGTTTTTTTATTTATTTTATTTGATTTGATTTGTCAATTGCTTACAAGATAATAGGTATAAGTAAAAACATAGTTATGAATACATGGATACAGTATACAGAATGGAAATATCAAAGAAAAGGCGAGGTGAAGCGAGGAAACAGTCTGCTTCGGACTCACTTCCGGATGTCACTTATGCTTCATGCCCGCCTCACAGGCCTGCTTTAGGAAAGGGGTCGCTCGAGGTCTAATAGTAGAAAGTCTAAGGTTAAAAGGTTTTGGGGTTTGGGGAAGAAAAGCCACAAGAATCAGGCAGAGTATTCCAGATATTAACGCTACTCTGTTACTGAAGTTGTATTTCGCTGCAAATCAAGTTTGGGTGTGGTTAACCTTGAGTTTGTATCTATTGTTTGCTCTTGTATTGTTATGGGTTGACGCTGAAGTATTCATTGACAGCGTAGGTCATATGATATCAGAGCAATGTATGATTTTATATCCTATACTTAGATAGGATTGAGGGCGGCAAGTTTCTTGGTTTGTTCTAGGGCTCCGCTCTTGAGACGATGTTTAAAGATATATAGTTCGTGCGCGTATACATTCAGAGGAATTCTGCACACATTGTATTGTAGGGAGTTGCGAGAGAGCTTTTCTTTGTGAAATATTTTTGGACTTTCTCTACTGTGTTAATATCAATGTGGGGTCCGGACTGATGAGCTGTATTCAAGTATTGGTCAAGCAAATGTTTTGTATGCTCTAGTTAGTAGTGTAATATTACCAGAGAAAAAGCTAGTTCTCCATCACTGGAGGTTTTTAAGAAAAGTCTAGGATAATATAAGAACTTGGGCAGGTGATTGAACTAGAAGCCATGCTGGCTCAAAAATTCTGGGAGCTGAAGTCCACAAGTCATAAAGTTCTCCACCTCCACTCTATAAGAAAGAGAATTTGCCGTCTCTTTGCCAACAGAGTTTGCTTCCAAATGGCTTCTTTTCCCTCTGCACCTCCAGGCACTCCTGCTTCCGTTTGTGATTCAGGAGCAAATTCTCTCTTTTTATGGGTGAGATGTCTGCCCACTCTCTGGGATGCAGGTGTCTCTCAAACATGTGATCTTGTTTTCTTTCTGCTTGACCATAATCCCATTCTCTCGCGAGCCTGCTAAGCAAACCACCAGTAATTATGAGTGAGTTCACACAGTTAACGGGACTCAGCATGGCCTATTTTTCTCCAAAAATCAGCTCCTGGCAACAGGTGTGGGGGTGGGAGAGAAAGAGAATCCAATTGAACTCCTGCACAAAGAAAAGCATGCACCAGATTGCACTGGCAGTCAATGTGGAAACAACAGGCTCCATATCAATGTATTTATGCTCTTGTCCATTCATTTCATCAAATTTCAAAGACTGTCTCCTAGGAGGTGCGTGATTCATCTGATTCAGAATACATTTCTTAGCCAACCAGGACATGGCCATGGAAATATTTTTTTTTCTAAAAAAAATAAAGCATTATCCAGATAAAATTAACACCACAGGAGCAATCATGATCAAATCCATATGATCAGCAGTAGGTTAGAAAAAACACTGTAATATAATATTCGCTCGTTCTAAAGTGGCTTCTAAAAATACTTTTGGGAAATGGGAAAGCAACAGAAGGGCCCCAGGTGAGTCTCTGAGGGGAGGATGCTGCTCAAGTCTAGGATATTCCCTGAAAATATCCCCTCCTGTCTTCTTTTATTTGGAGATTACATTGTTCCCTTTGTGGTATAGAATAGAAGGCAGATCACCAGGGGTCCTACTTTACATCTCTATTGTGGTTCCTGTTATGCATCTAAAAGGATTAAAAATGGAATGACCATAGGACCCTCTCTTTGGGATGGTCCCTGCTCATGCTGTGGAAAAGCCACATAAATCATATTGTGAACTTTACAGCTGGAATGTAACAGCTGAAGTGCTCTTTGAATGTGATTGTTTTCTTGCAGATGTTTCCTTGCACTGATGATATTCCCTAGTTGGGTAATGAAACATCTGCAAGAAAACAACCAAGCTCAGAGAGCACCAAAGATCCCTCATTTCAACTCTGAGCTACAAATATTCTCCTTCATTACAAATATTTATCGAGGACCTGACCGGGGGTGCTCACATTGCAGCCCTGGTCAAAAGGGCTCAGCAGAGATTATGCAACCTGAGACTTCTCAGAAAACAGCAACTGAATGAAAAACTGCTGGTGACCTTCTGTACCTCTGTATGGTTTGCTAATTGCACAGTGGCAGATAGGACAGCTCTCCAGAAAGTGAACGTCATTGCCCAGAAGATCATTGGTTGCCCTCTCCCCTCTTTGGAAGAGCTTTATAGCTCCCACTGCCTTAAGAAAGTTCAAAACATTCTCAAAGATCCATCTCATCCTGGGCACCCATTTTTTTGAACTATTACCATCTGGCAGATGGTACAGGACAATAAAAACAAGGACAAAAACAGCTTCTATCCCAGGGCAGTAGCTCTTGAATTCTCCTGTATAGTACACTGAAGATGGTATTTAATTTTGTTGTACGATGTGCAATGACAATAAAGTAAACTAAACTAAACTAATTGTAACATCTAAGAATACTATGAGAGGCACTTACTATAGTCAACACAATGTCTCTGTTTCAACTCCAACCAAGGTTACAGGTTTCTATAGATAGTAACAGCTTTTCACTTAAACAATGGCCATTGTTGTACTCATATAGCAACCATTTTCACACCAGTGAAAAAT
Organism: Laticauda laticaudata; assembly: GCA_004320025.1. Taxonomy (NCBI): domain Eukaryota; kingdom Metazoa; phylum Chordata; class Lepidosauria; order Squamata; family Elapidae; genus Laticauda; species Laticauda laticaudata. The sequence goes on along the minus strand of BHFT01062758.1, from coordinate 9,361 downwards.
GCAATTATACAGTCTCCTGGTGATTGGCTAACCATCTGGCTTTCATGTCTAAAGCAGAACTAAAACTCCCCGTCTCTTGGCTGATGCCATAACAGACCAAACTGGCTGTTTAAGCAACTATGTAAATTCAATGCTATTTAAGGATTAATGGGTAAGTGTCTAGCATACCTAAATAATAACAGGATAAGAAAGAACTGAGATACCTCCTTCCCATGGTACCATTGGTGGGATTCAAACTTTTTTACTACCGGTTCTGTGGGCGTGGCAGGGGAAGGAGACTGTAAATCTCCAGTCAGAGGTGGTATTTGCCAATTCTCAAAACTACTCAAATTTCCGCTACCGGTTCTCCAGAACTGGTCAGAACCTGCTGAATACTATCTCTGCATGGTACCACACACACATACACACATTTACATTATATTAAGAAAGAAGCAAAGCTTACAGTTCTGACTGACCTGTATTTTTTTATGACTACTATTTATTTTCCCCGTGACTTGTGCATTGATCTTCTCAGAAAAAGAACCAACTTTCTGTTTGCCCATAATATAATAACAACAGAAAATGTGCTTCCATTTTTAGCAGTGGCTAAAAAAAACATCAGTCGTCGATGGAAACCAATCTAAGAGACTACTACAAAGACAAGTGAGAATTTTATTCTACATTTTGTTTATTTTATTCTTTCTACTGGTGCTACAAGGACAGTCATGTGAAAACTAATTTTAAAAACCTCCTTTAACTGTTTTATTTCTTGTAAGCCCTCTTTTCAAGAAAAATAACAGAGGAACGAAAGATCCAGAGGAGCAATTTCAAGACATTTACTTAAGTGTGAATTATTTAAAAACAAGTTAAAAGGGTTCTTTAAAATGAGCTTTCAATCTAGTAGATTCTTATATGTCAGAAACATTTAGATACAGTATATGTGACAACTCATAAAATATTTCTATGGACATTTTAGAGTTGCCAACAGAAAGGGAGGGGGAGCAGTGGAGCAGCTTGCAAACCAAAACTGCATTCCATAAATGTTTTCAAAGATAGTAACTAGGTAACTGAAGTTTCTGCCACACAAAATTCTAACTGGAGAGCATGATAGATGACTCTTGGCTATGGATGTGCCCCATTGGAGAATATGAATTATGATACACCCGGGGGGGGGGACCAGGGTCAAGAGTGAATTGAATGATGTGTCTCAGAGTCAGCTACAGCCAATTCCCAATAAATCCTTTTTAAGTTTTGGAAGTTTAGCTCGAGACTTATGATTTAAATGGGGTTAAGTACCGAAATCCTGATAGTAGGCTAGTAACAGACTGAATGTAGGTAAAAAATTATTGTACAGGTAGTCTGTGCCCTACAACCATTTGTTTAAAGTTCAAACTTCACAATGGTACTGAAAAAAGTGACTCGTGACCAGTTTTCATACTTATGGCCAGTTCAGCATCCCACAGTCAAGTGATCAAACTTTGATCACTTAAATACACAGCATGTATTTACAATGATTACAGAATCCTGAGGTCCTAGGATTGTAATTTATAATCTTCTTAAGAGCTTCTAACAAATAATGTCCATGGAAGGAGCCAGATTCACTTAACAGCTTCAGTGATTTGCCTAACAACCATGACAAAAAGGTTGTAAAATGGCCATTGTTCATTTAACAACTTTCTTTGCTTAGCAACAGAAATGTTGCACTCAATCTTGGTCATAAGTTGAGGACTCCCTGTATTAGAATAAGATCTAGATAAAAATATGTAAATGAAGGTAGACTGAGATAGATGTTGGTTAAGGACCTTATGGGAACATTTCAGACATCAATCTAAAGTAGTAATACTGGAGACTGACTTTGAAGACATGAAGAATTGAAATCTCATTGGCAAAAAGATTGTGTTGATCCCTGAAAGCATCATAGTTAGATAGATAAATGGATTTATGTCACATTATAGCCCAACTTAATAACCCCCTTTTTTTCTTACTGTGGGGTTGGACTTTTTTTTAACAACAGTTGTTCTTAAAAGACTTTAAGCTTAATTCCATAACCAGCCAACCCAATGTTTTTCAGATCTTCAAACTCAATTGATCCACTAAGTTGTTAAAAAGTGGAGGGAACCACCTTACTTGAATTCCCACTTTTATCTTCTCTCCCACATGGCAAAACTTGGAGTGTCCAGGTTCTCCACTTCTTATACTAACAAAATCAAATGATCCTCATCACTGAGAAGTCCAGTTGATAAAAAATATAAATAAACAAGTGAATCATTGCAGTTGTTTAGTTAGTAACATGGTTATTAAAGTAAACCTGGCTTCCTCATTGACTTTGCAGAAGCCATCTGGGAAGGTTACAAAGGGGAAATCACATGATCATGGGCAGTGGTGGGCTGCAACCAATTTAACAACCGGTTCTGTGAGTGTGCGCTTGCACGCAATATTCAAAATATAGCAATCTGAAGCTTAGATGTTTACTTTCTAGGGCAGCCCAGGTAAGTAGAACAGCTGAGGCATGGAAATCAGCTGAGCCAGAAAGAAGAAAATATAGGACAGGATGGTGGGGGCAGGTGGGGGGGGCAGCTGATGGTTGGAATTACCAGTTCACTAGAACCAGTCCAAACCGGCAGTAGTTGACCACTGACCATGGGACACTATAATTGTCACAAATATGAACCAGTTACCAAGCATCCAAATTTTGATCACGTGACCATGGGTGTCATGCCCCTGGTGGAGACTGACTCTGAGCAGTCAGAGGAGGACCCAGGCCCATCCCCTATCCATCCTAGGGCACGCAGGGAGGTGAGGATCAGGGTAAAACATGGTCTTGGGAAGAGAGGGCCATAATCCTCTTCATGGATTGCAGATGTGAGATCTACAGAAGAATTTGGACCTGCGTGCTAACAGATGCTGGAGACAATTTAGTGTTTTATTCCAAAAGAAGGTTTATCTTGGTTGGTGTTCTTCCAAAGGACTTTACCTGGTTATCTTCCTGAAGTTGGCGATTATCTATCCTGGTCTGTTGAGGAACTTTATTCAGTGTGGTTTGTTTTTGGTTTTTGCTTCGTTATCAGCTCTTTGAATGTGAACTGTGTTTCTTGCCTTTGAAATGTTATTTTGAAAATAGTTTACTCCTCCACTGTGAACAATTAAACAGTGAGGCCAAGTTGAAGGCATTAAAGGACTTTTAGTTACGTTTTGGATTTTGTTATATTTCTGATATACCCTGGGTCATCACAATGAGGATGCTACAATGGTCGTAAGAGTGAAAAACAGCCAGAAGTCACTTTGTCAGCTTTGGAAGCCATATTGAGATCAGATGCTCCCATGCTGCTACATTTAAGCCTGGGAAAGTGGGAGCGGGGAATTTATTGGAGTATATCTAATTAGACATAATAACATTCTTTTTCTGATTCAAGGTTGGATTGTTTTGCACATAAGTGAGAGGAAGTCTTAACTTGGGACAGATGGTGATTGGGCCATGTGATGTGATGATGGGTGCAGGGGTTGGATTTGTAGTTTTTACTTATTGTAAAGCTGCCCAGAACTTTCAGGTTCAGGATTCCCTAGCTGTGCCAGTTACGATCCAATTAAAAAGGAACCTTTGAGAAGATGTCCGTCTCAGAGTTGTTGGGTGGAATGGAGGGTTGCTGGAACGCTGACACCACTTTTTCCAGTGAAGTTGTAACTTTGAACAGCCGCTAAATGAACTGTTGTACATCAAGAATGATCTATGATTAATTCTTGGGAAATGAATTGAATTTGCTTCCTCCAGACACATTAGAATTCACAGGGCAATCTTCCCAAGAAATAGAAATCCCTCCCGACTCTTACAGGTCTTTAGCTTCTCGTTCCACCTCAGACCATTTCCAGCCAGTTGATGCTCATTGCAGACTAAACTAATGTAGCTCCTGGTACATAACTAATGAAGCCTCCCAGCAGCCATACAACTTCCCTGCTGTCTTCCCAGCACGCTGTTTAATGTACCATATGGACGAGAGGGATCAAATAACTTCTGATGATGTGGAAAGGACTGTGAAAAAGCCAATCTGTTATGTCCATCTGCAAAGCTGAATCATTTGGATGGCCTACCTCGGAGGGGGGGAGATCACCCATATTCCTTTCCACCTTTAGAAGTAATACTGTTGTGCAGAAATCCACATTTGAAAGAAAAAATTTATTGGCAAATCTTCAAAAAAGCTGTATCTTTTTCTGGGTTTTTTAAAGGAACATCCCTATTTCTTTTTTTTTTTTTTTTTTTTTTTGTCTTTTAATGACTCCCATAATTCCTTGCATTGGGGTGGAGTTGGAGCAACTGAATGGAGCTGAGTGTTTACTGGTTGGATGCCCTTCTTGTCACCAATGCGGAGTTCACAGCAGATATATTATCATTGTGCCCAGAGAGAGAAATATCTGCCTCTACCTAGGATTAAACTCACAGCCTTCTGATTATGAGGCGACAGCTGCACCTCTTGGCCATTGCAGCACTCACTAATAGGGCATCCTACTATCCGAAGGAATAGCATGGACCTCTGTCTAGTCCAATAGATACAACCAGATTAGTCAGACAATACAAGTAATCCTTGACTTACCACCACAATAGAGCCCAAAATTTCTGTTGTTAAAAGAAACATTTGTTGAGAGGTTTTTGCCCTTTTATGATCTTTCTTGCCACAATTGTTAAGTGAATCACTACAGTTGATAAGTTAGTAACCCAGTTGTTAAGTGAATCTGGCTTGACTTTGCTTGTCAGAAGTTCACAAAGGGGGGTCACATGACCAGGGGACACAGCAATGGTTATAAATATGAACTAGCTGACAAGCATCTGAATTTGGATCATGTCATCATGGGGATGTGCAAAGGTCATAACTGTGAAAAATTGTCATAAGTCACATCCCTCAGTGCTGCTATAACTTTGAACAGTCACTAAATGAAATGTTGTAACTTGAGGACTACCTGTGTCATGCCCTTGTCTGAGGGAGAGGAGGAACAGCCGACAGGGAGTGGAGGTATGGCTCCGGAGGTTGTGGAGAAAGCTGGGGAAGGGCAGAGGCTGACTGGGCAGTCACACGAAGAACCAGGCCCATCCTTTTATCATCCTAGGACATGCAGGAAGGAACAGAGAAGAAAACCACTTGGCTTACGAGAGAGAAAGTGGCCATGATCCCCCTCATTGGTTGCAGCTGAGGAGAATAGTATATAAGAGAGATGGTTAAAATACAGCATTGCCAGAAGCAAAGTGTGTCTTATTTTGGGTTATCTTGGTTGGAGTCCCTCCAATAGACTGTGCCTTGTTATCTCATTGAAGTTGGTAATTACTTATCCTGGTCCATTGTGGAAATTCTTTCATTGTAGTTTGTATTGCTTTCTTTTGAAGACTATTTTTGAATATGTTTAATATCCAACTGAGAATTATTGAACAGTGGGGCCAAGTTGGAGGCATTAAAGGACACTTATTTACGTTTTGGATTTTGTTACATTTGTGTTACACTCCAGGTCATCACAATCTGTATGATTAATACAGACAGTCCTCAAGTTACAACTGGTTGCTTAGCAGCCATTTTCAAGTTATGACTTAAGACATAAATCTAAAGTTCTGACAGTCTCACACAAACACATTTCGAATGTTCAGCAACATTGGTGCATTTACAGCCATTGACACCTGACTGTCACATAATTGTGTTTTGCTATGGTTTTGCTGAAAACTGGAATTTCTGTATTTTTGGCAAAACCATGCCTACTGCATAGTGAACAATGGGTTCGCACTTATGACTCCTGTGCTCGATTAACAACCATCATTCACATTTAAAATCACAGTGATTTCCTTAACACTGCAAAAAACACCATAAAATTGTGTCAGTCTCATAATTGACTCATATGATGACCATTATGACATGGCCATAATAAGCAGGCTAACTCGAGGACTAAGTAAAGGTCAAGGTTCCCCTCATACATATGTGCTAGTCATTTCCGGCTCTAGGGGGTGGTGCTCATCTCCGTTTCAAAGCCGAAGAGCCAGCACTATCTGAAGACTACTTTGTGATCATGTGGCCAGCATGACTAAATGCCGAAGGCATACAGAGTGCTGTTATCTTCCCACCAAAGTGGTCCCTATTTTTTTACTTGCATTTTTACATGCTTTCAAACTGCTAGGTTGGCACAAGCTGAGACAAGCAACGGGAATTCACTCCGTTACGTACCGCTAAGGATTTGAACCATTGAACTGCCGACCTTTCTGATCAACAAGCTCAGCGTCTTAGCCACTGAGCCACCACATCCATTTTAACTAGAGGACTACCAGTATCCTAAAATTGATATTGGGGTGAAGTTCAACTGAAGATGGAATTATTATATTAAAAAAATAAAAAAATACTGCGGTGAATAATCCTAGTTAACTTGGGTACTTTCTTCACAGCCTGAAAATTCTCGTTGAAGTGAACTTCACCAATGTTCAGCTGTAGATAAGCTCCAAGGTCATCCTTGGAAAAGGCAAAGAGAGATGCTCTGCCACTGTATATATTTTTCACCCCAAGTTAAGGAAAACATACATTGACTTCTAATCACTCATGTATTTTTGCCTAATTTTTTTTTTGCCCTGTTTGTCCACCACATATGATAATACGTGCCTGTTTTTGTGTTACATTTCCAACATTTGCTAGACATATTTTTAAAGATTTTAGCTAACCTAGCAGGTAGTAAGTGCCATCTATAAAACATTTTATATACATTTTCTTTATAAGAAGTTGCCATTGTCAATTCCTTTCCCATAGGTTTTGCCATTTCTCTAGTTCTATATTATAACCAAAGTTTTTGACCCACTTTGTCTTTTACTTGTTCATCCTCCATTTTCCAGTTTAGTAAAAAAGTAGATATATTCTTAATTAATTTTTCATCAGAGTTCAACAATATCAGATCAAAGACTGTTTGTCCTTTATAAAAACCAGACTTTTTCATGTCTGTATCATATCTAGATTGTATTTGCAATTGAGGCCACCATGATAATATAATGCCCTGGTCTTCAAGATCTTGCTTAGATTTTAATTTTCCTTCAGTGTCCAAAATATCTTTATATGTTACAATTTTTTCGAACTTCACCAGATTTGGGTATGTAAAAGCTTCCATCATTGAGAGCCATTCTGGGATTGACTTCTGAAGGCATGATAAAACATACAAAAGGGTTTATAAGTCAAAGTGGCAGTGTAGATACACATGTCAAGCAAAAATAGTGACCTCACATTAAGCCACAATAGGTAAGTGAACATAATTACAGATTCAGTCTAGCTAAGATTAGCTATTATGATTGGTTGCACAGTCAGCCAGATGTTTAGATTTCTTATTATTATTATAATAATAATAGTCATGGAGCAGTGATTAGACTGCAGTACTGCAGGCTACTTCTGCTGACTGCCAGTTGCCTGCAATTTGCCTGCAATTTGCCTTCAAATCTCACCAAGCTCAAGGTAGATTCAGCCTTCCATCCTTCCAAGGTGGGTAAAATGAAGTCCCAGGTGGTTGGGGGCAATAGGCAGCCTCTGTAAGTCACTTGGAGAGGGCTGTAGAGCATTGTAAAGCAATATATAAGTCAAAGTGCTATTGCTATTATATGTAGGTAATTTACAGTTAGATTCACAGTCTACAATTGGTGGAAACTTTATAATTCCAGTCCTAACCAAGGACATAAGAATGATTAAGATACCATCTAAGAATATTGGCAGTTCCAATTAGGGTGTTTTTTTGTGTAAAATTAAGGTGTTTACACCCAATAAATTCAACATTTCCAGATACCAAAGATCTACTCTGGGAGTTCCAATCCTGATTGGCATAACAACAGATTTCTTTCCGCATAAGCTTTCGATTATAATCAATGAGCCCTGATATTTTTTATATTTTTTCCAATTATTTTTCTTCAAACTTAGCATCAACTACAAGAGCAGCATCAATGAAACAGACTTTCTTCTTTTCAATAATAGTTGCATCAGACCTGTTACAAGCAAGATGCCTGTCTCTTTGGATCTTAAAATTCCTACAAGATCTTAACCCACTCATTTTCCAAAATTTTCTCGACTTGATGATTCAATGGTTCTTTCTACATTCCAATCCAAATTCTGGCAAAGTTTCCAATAAATAATGCTGGCAACTCAATCATGATGTTCCTTATAGTCGGTTTGTGAAATTCTGCTTCAGCCATTGAGCAAATGATCAATTATTTCATCGTTTTTACTTAAAAAGGGACATTTGCTGTTGTTTGTTGGTTAATGAATTTTCACATTTATGCAATTAGTTGGCCAATCCTGATCTTAAGCCTTCAGTGTCTTTCTTAAAACTTCTGATCTTAAACATCTCCGTGTGGAGTTTTAAAGGCTAGATCCCACTGGCCGACGGACACAAAACATATGCATAAAGAACACAGCGGATGAGCAAAATTTCGGGGGTAGCTCCTTCTGTTGTCATCCGCTCCAAAAAGTGGCAAAAATTTGAAAAAACAGAACGGAAAAGAACGGATGTGGGTAGTATGTGGCGGGGATGTGAAACGGATGTTCATAGGAAGCCTAGCGGATGAAAGCAGATGGAAGCAGATGACACCTCCGAACGGGTTCCGGGGGAGAATTACGAAGCAGATGCATAGCGGAAGGGACGGATGCATAGCGGATGAAGCGGATTCATCACAGACACCTATAGGAAACAAAGCGGATGCCGTGCAGATGTATATCGGATGCAAAGCGTTTACTGCGCATGCGGGGAGTATGAATTGCATCAGGTCCACGGATATAAAAGGATGCAGCACGCATGCCATCAGCATTCAGGGGAAAGACGTGCTGCCACATACATCTAGCAGGAACACCATGGTTCATCAGTCAAGGAAAAAGAGGAAGCCCATGCCTACTCGTTCCAGCCCTGGCAAGAAGGACAGAACCAGCATCCCACCCCCTGGCACTGACTCTGAAACTGCTGCTGCTGCTGCTGCTGTGGTGGACCAGCCCCAAGGTCCTCAAAGCCCTGCTGCTGAAGGTCCTGATGCGCAAGCCCCTGAAGGCCCTGCTGCTTAAGCCCCTGAAGGTCCTGCTGAAGCCCCTGCCAGAGGAAGGAAGAGGCAAGGGAAGGAGAAGGGAGAGAGGAAACAGTACACCCTTTCCAAGGAGCATGTCAGCCTTCAAGATCTTCTACTATCGCTTTGCATCTTTCAGCTGCCATAAGGAATGGGGGGGAGGGGAGGTAGGGATAAGTCTGGGAAGTGAGCTGGAGGAGTTACATTCTTCTGTTGTGTAAATGAGGCATACTGTTGTGTAAATGAGCATACAATAGAGTTAGGATTCTATTTCTCGCTTAGCTTTCTTTTCTCTGTGCAACTGCAACCCATTATCAAAGTATGCCAAGGTCAACAGACAGA
>BHFT01062757.1:8097-76156 GCA_004320025.1 Laticauda laticaudata | reverse complement strand
CAGTTTTTGTTGACTATGTTTTGGACTTGATTCTCTGCAGCCAATGGCTGTTCCTGGGAGAGTTTTTCTCCAGCCAGGAGGTAACCAGGACATCGGGGCCAAATTTGGAGCTAATAAAAGGACTCCTACTGATTATCTGACTGTATTGCCTTTGTACCACGCCCCAGGTTACCACAGCACTGGAAACAGGAAATGGAAACAGTAGGTGCCAAAGTTGATATTTAAGTGAGCTCTAAAGCAATGAAATGTCATAATTTGTCTCATGATTCACCTATGCACTTCAGTGCAGGTTCAGGGGGTTCATGCTCTCTCACTTTAGATGTCTAAATTTTCCAATTTTTTGTAAATTCACAGAATTTACCTTATCCTGACTAAAAAGGCAAAGAGACATGTGTAGCTGACATAGAAGGAGAGTGTATGTGTGCAACAGTCAGTTTGATCCAGCAGCTAAGGCACCAGCTAAAAACCAGGAGACTATAGATTCTAGTACTGCCTTAAAACTGAAAGTTGGCTGGGTGACTTTGGGCAAATCACTGTTTCAACTTGCGCAACAATGGATGGATCAACACTTGGTTGATCTGTTAAAATAAAAAATGGACCTTGCACTTGTGGAAAATGCTAAGGAGAGAGAGGGACACAAATACATCATGCACAATAAAGTATAGTAGATTCCTATTCTTTTATACTTTATACTTTCTTTCACTCCTGCTTACTTCAAAGTTTGTTGTAAGGCTATTATAGAAAAAACATGGATCTTTGACCATAATATATATGTAATCAATAATAAACAAGTCAGCTTCCATTTTCCTTCATAATATAGCTGCTTCTCAAAAGCAACTATATTCAGTATAAGAACAGATGTTTTTCCGAGTTACTACTTCTCAAATTTAAATTGCATTTTTCTTTCAAATCTCAAATGAATTGGATGGAGCCAGGGAAGGTAAAAGCCCGACCCTATGCTGTAGATCATCTTACAAAGATACAGTTAGAACAGACATCATCGGTTTAGGATATAAGCCTAAATAGGATACACTGTTATCCTAAGAGTAAATAGTAATCATATCCAGTTAAAATGAAGTCTATCCTCCACTAAAAGCTCAATACTCCTACAGGATTTTTTTCTCTCAGAAAAAGAACTATTTTGAAACTAATTATATATTTGTGGTAAAGTGTTACCTCTAATCTTACTTGCTATTTCTAGCCCCTGCCACTTTCCCAGCCTACAAACAATCATAGTTTCACTCTATATTTCATACCCTTCAACTTCCTTCACAAATTAAACTTCTTCCATTTAATTTATGAAGGAAAAAAATCCTACCTATGAAAAGTTAGACCTAAAATACTTCAGCAGTCTTCTTGCCATATCAAGAGTACATACAATTGGGTGAGGTGGAGTGATGACAAATTGCTGTTTCTGAGATTAAGCCAATTTTTTTCCTCTCAAATCATGTCCCCTGAATCAATATTACCCCTCATTCTTCTTGTCAGTAATTTTGAGTGTGTACTTTGAGAATATTTGCATTGCTTCACCACTGGTTTTTGGTTTTTTATTTGGAAGAGGAAGTTGTTTTTGGCATTAATTGTCATTCAATATGGTTACAACACATGGAAAGTTATTGACAAATCTCCATTATATCTATGAATCAATATATTTTGAGAAAATGTGGGTTGCCATATATTCATAAGGTTGTATAAATAGAGACATACAATCAAGATCACATGAAGTATTACTACCACTTTATAAAACCCTAGTAAGATCATACCTAGAATATGCAACAATATTAGAATAGAATAGAATTATTTATTGGCCAAGTGTGATTGGACACACAAGGAAATTGTCTTTGGTGCATATGCTCTCAGTGTACATAAATAAAAAATAAAATATATTAATCAAGAATCACAAGAGATAACACTTAGTGATAGTCATAGGTTTCTAGGAAGCAATCAAATCATACTAAGAAACAAATAAAACAATATAAATTGTAAAGATACAAGCAACACAGTTATAGTCATAAGTGGGAAGATATAGGTAATAGGAAGGATGAGAAGAATAATAGTAATACAGTCTTACTAAGTAGTTTGACAGTGTGGTGGGAATTAATTGTTCAGCAGAGTGATGGCATTTAGGGAAAAAACTGTCCTTGTGTCTAGTTGTTTTGGTATGCGGTGCCCTATAGTGTTANAACCAGACAGTTATAGAGATGCAGATGACAGACTCAATAATTCCTCTGTAGAACTGAATCAGCAGCTCTTTGGGCAGTTTAATCTTTCTGAGTTGGCACAGAAAAAACCTTTGTTGTGCTTTTTTGATGATGTTAGATGTCCATTTTAAATCTTGAGATATGATAGAACCTAGATACTTGAAGGTCTCTACTGTTCATACTGTGTTGTCTAGTATTGTAAGAGGTGGTAGTATAGGAGGGTTTCTCCTAAAATCTACAACCATTTCTACGGTTTTGAGTGTTTTAGTTCAAGATCGTTCTGGTTGCACCACAAGGCTAGTTGTTCAACCTCCATTTGTATGCGGATTCATCTTTGTCTTGAATGAGATCAATTACTGTTGTATCAAATACAAACAACAGTACTTTAACAGAGGGATCTTTTGAGATGCAGTCATTGGTATATAGTGAGAAGAGGAGAGAGCACACAGCTCTGGGGGGCTCCTGTGCTAATTGTACAGGTATCAGGTGTGATTTTGCCTAGCTTCACCTGTTGCTTCCTGTCTGTTTGCCCACTATACCTCAAAAAAAAAAAAGTTGAGATTTTGGAAAAAGTTCAGAGAGGAGCAACTAAGATGATTAAAGGCCTGGAAACAAAACATATGAACAATAGTTTCAGAATTTGGGTTTGGCTAGTCTAAAGAAAAGAAGAATTAGGGATGACATGATAGCAGTATTCCAATACTTGAGTGGCTACCACAAAGAAGAGCGGGTCAAATTATTCTACAAAGCATCTGAGGGCAGGACAAGAAACAATGGTTGGAAACTAATCAAAGGAAGAAGCAACCTGGCTGTTCTGTATGCAAATAACCGGCTTCAAATAATACATTCTGATTGGATACTTAGAACGAAAAGGGATTGGTTCCTTTTGAAACCAATCCCTGAAGCGCGGGAAGCGGCAAATTCAAACAATTGGTCATTGGCTGCAAGCCGGCGCGGAAAAAATGTATAAAAGACCCGGCGCGGCTTGAGCCAACGTTCTGTTCTACACCCTGGCTTAAATAAAAGACTTTGCTGTGTGGAACCCGGTCTACCTCGTGTTTCTCCGGACAAAACCACTGCGACGAGGATGGATCGTGCCTGAACGGAGACCAGACGCACGCGTGAGAGAAAATTCCAATGACAACAGAAATGGCTGCGGAACACGCACCGCCCTGCACCTTTTAATCCAAGAGAAGCACTGGGATTCGTATGCAGACCGCTTCCAGATGTACCTGGAGGCAATGAGATGGAGGACACCCTCAGAGACAACGCAAAAGAGCCGTTTTTCTAAGCACGCGGACCGACCATTTTCAAATGGCAAACAAGCCCTGGCGAAGCCCGCGAGACGTTAAAACAGCTAACGCTGTCTCGAACTCCAGAAAACTGCTGAACAACGCGACTACAGCACCAACGGTGTCAAACCTCAATAAGACGCATGAATTCTACCGGAGAGGACCCAGAAAGAAGGTGAGACGGTAGCTCTGATTTCGTAGCCACTCTCTGACAGATAGGGAGAGTGCGAATTCTTAAAACCGTCGATGAGGCTATGAGAGACCGAGTGATATGTGGGGAATAAGCGACTCAAACAGCGCAAAGTAAAGCTACTGAACAAGCCTAAAATAAGCCTTAGTTGAGGCATCGCGGAAGCCAACACCGCGGAAAGCCGCGAAAATAATCGCCGTATACCATAGAGACAGATGAACACAAGCAGGATGAACAAAAACCCGGACCACGAGAAGGAAACAATGCTCCCGTTACCACCCACCATGAAGACTATGGCGAGACCTCCCGAGTCAGACGTATGCCGCAGAAAGAGCACGGAAAGAAATTTTGCGGGAATGCCGCTGGCTGCGGGGAAAGTACCCGAAGTAGCGGACATGCAGGTTTCTGCGATGCCGATCCTGCCGAAGTGCAAGAAACGAGGGCACATCGGAGAAAGTCTGCAGGAACAGAAAAACTACAGCCCGACGAGACGCACCAAATCCGCCCACACGAAGCCGAGCCCACGGGCGCGACGAGAGAAAGTTGGCCGCGAAACAAGCAAACCGCAAACAAGAGAGAATACACATCAACTGTTTACAATAGGGAGCGCTTAAAGACGCGAAAGAGCGGAAAGAAAGTCAACGTAACAGTAAAAAATTGAGAAGGAAAGCCCTGCCCGAAATGGAGGTGGACTCGGGACTTTCCTGGTCCATGGTCCTCGTGGAATCACGCATAAAACAACTAGTGCCCCTGATATCCGACCGACAGAACTTAAAAAACAGCGGCTAACACTCAAGGACTACCCAGGGAACCGATACCGGTAGTTGGCAATGGAGCCAATGCCAAAGTCTGCGTACAATAGCATGTCGGGTACTAGTCCGTTGACCATAGTCGACCGAGATAGGCCGAGCCTCCCTGGCATTGAATGGTTCGACGCCTTTGGGCATCGGGTATGACCGGATAGACCGAGTAGCAAACGACTGGGAGAGGACCTAATCCGGAAATTCCAAGAAAACGTGTTCGACGCCACTTGCCGACACGCTACCATTGAGAGTGACCTGCGACGCATCACCATGTTGGAGTCGGAGCCATTCCTGAGCCACCACTTCCGCGACGAGAAAGAGGCGCCCGGTCGCGTACTACTCAAAAAACTCTGTCACAAAGCCGAGCGGGAACTACAGCCAACGGACAGAAAGAGGGCCTTAAGCAATTGTCGCTGGGGTAAAGCGTTTTTTCATGAATCCTGTACGGGCGGGTTTTTCAAAATTGTCAGCAGACCACAAACCGAGCACTTGGAATTTTGGCGGCAAAACCAAGCCCACACCAAACCAGTCCTGTTCCCAAGAATGACTAGGTGGTCGGCAGTCCCTAAGCAGCCTATTCTGACATCCCTAATACACGCCGGCCGGGAGAAGACAAATTTCCTGCGGACGCTTTTGAGGCAGAAGCACTACTGCCACAACGGAAGAAACCCGGGCACCGAAACGATGACTGCCCTACAGATAGAAGCCTGCCCGCCGATCTACCATCTCCGCGAAATGATGTCGCCAGAGCCACGGCAAAAGACCACATGGACTGCTCCGCAATACTTAACTGGGAAGGTAAGAGGCTGCCGGAAAATCAAAAAACCGAGACTTTCAAACCTTGTCAGACCAGGACAGACCGAACTCTTATAGAGAAGGGATGCCTACTGTGGGTGAGCGGGTAGTCTATCCCAACAAATTGCAAAACAAGGTTCTGAGCATGCTGGCATGAGGACAACCCGGGGAATTGTTAATGAAAAAGCCTTGCAGGATAGCTATGTTGGTGGCCGGCATTGACACGAGGACATTGAATATTGGTTCACCTCGGCAACAAATGCCAAGAGAGACCAGACCATCTCCTCAAAAGCAGCCTATAAGGACTGGGAAATTCCAAGGGCTAGAGTATGGGAATCCATATCGATTTCGGGGCCCTACCAAGCGGACAACGTTTCTGATTGTCAGTGAGCGATTACTAATTGGGCTAGAAGTAAAATTATGCCACAACGACAACAGAATTGTAATAAGGGAACTAGCAAACTTTATGCAACCACGCGCCTACCAGACGTACTAGTGTCCGAATAACGGACCTCAAACTAACCAGCCTAACTAATGCAGAAACAATACCTAGCCTCCCTGGGTATAACACATGCCCTCAACAGCGCCGGCCCATCCGGCGGCAAACGGTAGGCTGAAAGAATGTCAGGTTTACCAAGGAGGGTTTGAAAGGATGGACACTGGGGACGTCCAAAGCAAAATAAACAGGCTACTCACCCGCCAACATATAACACCAAGTACCACAACCAACAAACCCCATCAGAACTACTGATGGGGAGAAAACTCAGATCGCAGCTAGATCGGCTACATCCAAATTTCACACCAGAAAAACCCCCTGACTCCTCTACACGATTCAGGAGTTTCAAAATTTGGCGATTTGGTGTATGCAAAAAATTTTACGGGAGAGCCCATTATGGGTACCGTCAAGTCACAGACCTAACAGGCCCCAAATCATACCGATTAACAGTAGACGATGGCAGAGGTGGGTAGGGCACATTGACCAGCTCCGGTCCCGAATTTAGAAAGAACGAGTGAAAACACAACCAACAATCACAAAAAGGACGATTTCAAACCAAAGAGGGGGGGAAACATGAAAAATATAAAGAAACCGTTTAAAAACAATGCCGAAAAACAAACCATCAAAAGAGCAAATGGAGACGTCACTGTTTGAGAAAAGTTGCGAGAAGAATCCACCGAAGGAGGCCAGCCAAAGCCGCTCAACCTGCCCGGAGGAAACGGCGAGAGCGGCGAAGCCGCCGGCCCAAGCAACTCAGGCGACGGCAATGATGAAGGCTCACCCTTACCAGACGGTTCCAGAGAGAAGAAGCACAGAGAAAGAGCAGCACCATCCGAACCGGTTCGAAGACACGCACACAATGAACCGCCGGCAGGTCCAGTCGAGGTAGAAGAGCCCCGCCTACTACGAGACTACGTCACGACATGTAGACCAAACTAAGGAGGGAGGGGTGTTCTGTATGCAAATAACCGCTTCAAATAATACATTCTGATGATATTTTAGGAACGAAAAAGGAATTGGTCTTTTAACAATTCCTTGAAAGCGCGGGGAAGCGCAAAATCAAACAATTGTCATTGCTGCAAGCGCCGGGAAAAAAAATGCTATAAAAGGACCGGCGCGCTTACCAACGTTTCCTGTTCACATTCCTGGCTTAAAATAAAGACTTTGCTGTTGGAACCCGGTCTACCTCGTGTTTTTCCGGACAAAACATAAGGAGAAACTTCCTAACAGTGAGGACAATTAACCAGTGGAAAAGCTTACCTCCAGAAATCATGGCACTCCATCACTGGATGTTTTTAAGAACAGTCAGACAGTCACTTTTCTGAAATAGTATATGTTCTCCTGTTTGAGCAGGGGGATGGACTGGAAGACCTCCAAGGTTCCTTCCAGCTCATTCATTCCATTCATAAGAGTAAAATGGTCACAGAAAACAGGCAAAGAAGAAGGTGGAAAAAGATGCAGGAAAAGCTGGAAAACAATTATTTAGTAAGATTTGAATCCTGAATATGTGGTGCACATCAGAGGTGGTATTCAGCAGGTTCTGACCAGTTCTGGAGGACCAGTAGCAGAAATTTTGAGTAGTTCAGAGACCTGGCAAATACCACCTCTTGACTGGCCCCACTCCCATCTATTTTCTGCCTCCCGCATCCCAGCTGATTGGCTGGATCTTCTTTTGTTGCCCTGCACAGGAGAACGGAGCTGGAAAGCAGGTTCATGGAGTGGGAAGAGAATGGGGATTTTGCAGTATCCTTCCCCTGCCATGCCCATGAAGCCACACGAGGCCCACCAAGCCACGCCCACAGAACCGGTAGTAAAAAAAATTGAATCCTACCACTGGTGCACATTATTTTACCTTAAAAGCAAAATATACAACTTTGGAACAAAACACTGAATTTCTGTTTATAATTTATTCACAAGATGGCCAATTCATGTCAAAACAGGGGTGGGATTCTACCAGTTCGCACCTATTCGCTAGAACTGGTTGTTAACATTCTTAGCAGTTCAGAGAACTGGTTGTTAGAAGAAATTATTGGCCTAATCCTGTAAGGAAGGCAGGAAGGAAACATTCTGATGTTGCTTACAGAAACTGCTTCTCCATCAACCCTTATTACATACTTGGCAGAAATAGACTTCCTGTCTCAGGAACATCTCTGGAGTTTTTTTTCCCCCTCCTTTGCTGGTACTTTGCTTGTGTGGAGTTACCATTCAAAGTTACAATGGCACTGAAAAACAGTGACTTATGACCATTTTTCACACTTACGACTGTTGCAGCATCCCCACAGTCATGAGATGCGTGCCTTGATGTGAGTGACATTGAATTGGCCACACCCAGCCAATAACATGACCACCAAGCCATGTCCACCCAGTCACATGACCATCAAGCCATGCCCACCACCAAAGCCATGCCCAATGAACCGGTTGTTAAAAATTTGAATCCCACCCCCGTGTCAAACCTCACTTCCAGGGTTTATTGAAAGACTTTATGTAAAATGCCCATTTTCTTCACCTATGGCATGTGAAATTTTAATCCCAATATCTTGATGGGGCAAAATTTCTCCAGATGCCACTAGAAAAACCCTCAAAACATTTTTAATATTCTAGATCTAGGAATCACTGTGCAGTTTGAACAATCACCATGTTGTTTCCTTGGAATTTTTTTTCACCCCAGTGCTACAAGAATAGCTTTGTCTCCACCATTTGCAGAAAAATTATTCAAATGTATTATTATTACAACATTTTTGAAAACAACGCCCCCACCATGAGAGCAGTTATAATATAACATATCTATCTCTGCTGTGATTGCTTAGGAAAAGGGAGAGCAGCTGAAAAATCAGCTAAAGTTTCCCCAAGTTTTTCTTTCCTTAAATAAAATCTGTAGTACTAAGGCAACTAATTAGCAGAATAAAAAGCTAATCTCATCATATTCTTTTCTATTAGCATTTCTCTAGCCTAAGATATACAAATCAAACAGGCAAGCACAAGTCATCCTTTTTATTCCTACAAGATTTTCAGAAATATGTTCAACTACGTTAGCTAAACACTGCTTTCTATAGGCTGTGTCATGTCTCCTATTAAGCAAGTTTAAGCAAATAGATTTATCATGTTGTAAAAGTGTGTTTATTTATAACTACCTAATGGTCACAAGTTCACCAGAAGTAACTGCGTCTCTCTCATTGGCTAGGTGGTTGATAGATGCAAAAAGGTAGAGTCTATAGGTGCTGATAAACTGCACCAATAATATTAAGATTATAGTGACAGGCATATCAACTTATACAAAAGGTGCACACACCAATCAAAGTTCAACAGAACAGTCCAAAGCCAATAAAATCAATGCATTTTCAAATATACCTTGAGGGTTCAACTGCAGTTAACCAAACTAACCTTGTATTATTGTACTAGTGATTTGCATTTACCACACCCAACTTGCATTATAAATCCTTCACAAAACTGTGAGTACTTTGACTGTACTATCAGGCTTCTGCCAGCACTTTTTTCTATAAAAGCTGAGATCCAGAACAGCTCCCTACTGAGACATACATTGCATATTGTCTGCTGCTTTGTCCTAGATATATCATTTTGTTGATAAATTTGAAAGTATAAAAAAAAAACAAGAATAATATTTGGAAGCTGCAAAACAAACCTTTTTTCTGAATTCAAGAGAAGACTTAAAAATAACAGCAATTGAAATGGTCCTGCTTTTGATGTTGAAACATTTTGAATATCTTTGGCAGCACATGGTCAATCTTGTTGTAGCTTAGAAGTTAAGGAGGGTCAAGACTGGCTAAACCAGTTGAGGAGCAGTCCAGGATTATCAGAACACTATATTCGCTTGAAACGTTGAAGAACCATCTCAAAAAAGTAAACAGTAAACTTTATATAACATTATGAAGAAAAACAAATCTACAAAGTCACTGGAAGTCTTTCTCTGCTTAAAATGTTATCTTTTTAATAGAAAGCAACTTTGCATTTTATTATCTATCCTACATAGATCAAATGCAAGGCATTTGAATGCAATTGATCTAGATGAAATGACTTTTTACTTTGTCTGTAATAAGGCTTGGCATCAAATTCCATAAAATATTCAATCTAAGAAAAGGTTGGGTAGATTTTTCTGAGTCTGGACTCAAGTGTAGAACACTACTGCATTCAGAAGGGTCCATAATTTGGTGCCAGGATCTTAAGAGCCAAGATTTGCCTCTGGGAGGGAGGAGGGAGGAAGGAAAGGAAGGAAGGAAGGAAGGAAGGAAGGAAGGAAGGAAGGAAGGAAGGAAGGAAGGAAGGAAGGAAGGAAAGAAAAATTGCCTTTTTGATCCCTTAAAGAATAGTTAATGTAGATTATACTGAGATAAATGGACTATAAATCCATGCCCCTTTCAAGCAAGTTCCCATGACCCTTGTTTTGTTCAGTGATGAATTGCTAAAGTAGGACCTACATTTTTTAGAAAACCTCAAACTTAGGGTTGTGGCTTTCCCCCCCCCACCCCCACCCAAAAAAATTCATCACTTGACAAACACAGAGATTTTAATTATAACTTTTCAGCAGTACACTAGTGCATTTCAGAAAGGATTATAGTCTAAGCTCCAGAAACAAGGAGATGCTGAAGACATCTGGAATATTTAGGAACACAGAAAATGCTAAGTATATACTTTGCTTGCTGAAAATAAAAATGGAACCACAAGTCTCTAAAATTAGGCTCAACATTTTTATTCTTATGTTAGTCTCCACAGCTGTATGGATGGGGAGGGAGGGAGGAAGGAAGGAAGGGGTGATATAAGAAAGTATAAAAGTATAAAAATACAAAGTTCATGTCCTGTGTGGATATGACAGAGAAACAGCCTAGCCCAGTCTTTCCCAACTTTCCAGATGTATTGGACTCTCCTGTCACCAATCAGCACAGTTAATGACAACACTCCTTTGTGAAGATAGGAATTGTACTCCAGTCCATCTGAGAACATCAGGCTGGGAAATCTGGAGTAGTTCAATCTATTCTCTGAGACTGAGAGTATCCAGCCTTATTAACTAGCTGTTTTAAAAGCAGCCATTGAATTTTACAAATGCACCCTGAAAAGTCTTAAACGTTCTTTAAAAGGGAAAGAAGCTATTTTCTGAAGGTTGTTTCTGATTATTCAATCTCCCAATATCATGCTTTTAGTAACCATTCATTTAAGTTTATATTACTGTGTAATTTCTCCCTTTCCATGAGAAAATGGAGAATCTTACATTTTCCATTTACATTTGTAAAATGAGATTGAAGATGAGATAACATGGGTTGTTTCCAAATGACATTTAACTACTATCATTTGGTGCCTTCAAGTGAGATTTTGATACCTGGCAACAAAATTCTTGTAGTTTTTTTGCCAAGGTTTTTGAAAGTAGTTTGCCATTGCCTCCTCCCTAGGGCAGAGAGAGAATCGTTGGCTCAAGGTCACCCAACTAACTGTGCCCAAGGTGAAACTAGAAACTATGTTCTCCCAGTTTATAGTTTAAGTTTCTAGACTGAGCCTTAACCACTATATCAAACTGACTCCCCAACTCATTATACATGTTGTTTACAATCTCAATTTTTTACAACATAAGACATATGAGAAACTGTAATAGCAATAAAATTTTCTTTCTGTAGATATATAAATGTAAAAAATTAAACTTGTAAGAATGTCCATTTCAGTTGAAATTGTACTCTGCGTTTTAATTAAAATATTTAAGGACTTTTAAGCCAATGATGGGATACAAATTTTTTTTTTACAACTGGTTCTATGGGCAAGGCTTGGTGGGCATGGCAGGGGAAGGATACTGTAAAATCTCCAGTCTGGGATGGTATTTGTCGGTTCTCTGAACTACTCAAAATTTCCGCTACTGGTTCTCCAGAACTAGTCAGAACCTGCTGAATACCACCTCTGTTTTAAGCTAAAATACTTCAAAAACAAAATTAAAAAGACTAAAAGGTCACATGTCCTTTAAATTTTTGTAGCCTAAATCAGTGATCCCCAACCTTTTTTGTACCAGGGACCAGTTTCACGCAGAAACACTTTTTCAAGGACCGGCAAAATCAATTCTTCTCCAATAGTAAAGGGCTTCTTAGCTTTAGCAAATATAAAATATATATTTTAATCATGATTATTCATTCTTTGCGGCCCAGTACAAAATGATCCACGGACCGGTACTGGTCCAGGGCCCGGTGGTTGGGGACCCCTGGCCTAAATGAATTGCTCCCTACAAATTCAAATTTATCATTTGGATAAATGTAGAAACCTTGCACTTTATAACTCATTTTTCGAGACATTTATACTTTTTATCCTAAATAATTTTTGACAATTGGATCATTATAATTAATATGCCTAACTTTTGTGTCAATCAATCAGTATGCAATAATAAGCAATTAATGAGGATTTAATTAATATGCATTTCCAGAGAGATTTGGTGAACATTCAGCCATACATCAAATGAAATTGGTATGATAACCTGGGAAAACATAATCAACTTTTTAAGAATGACATCTAATCAAGAAAAATAATACCAATACATTTTCCCTCTTGATAAGGATCAAAGTTGATATGCCACCTTTGAAAACAGTATGAAACATTTTCAAGAAAATCAGATGTAGATAAATAGAGCTACCTTTCTAAAACATGGTTCAATTTATTAGATTATATTATGCCTAGCCCCCAAAGCAAATGTAATAATAGCTCTATTAGTTACAAGACTAGGATTATGCATGTGCTGTATGTCTGTGTGTGTATATTTTAATAATATGTAAAAACACAGATTGTGCTGAGTTGTCCCAAGGGTGTTTTTTCAAGAGGCAACTGGACTTTCTGGGGTTTTTTTGAAGACATTTTGCTTCTCATCCAAGAAGCTTGACCTGTCAGCCATGACCTGGCTGACTAAGAATTTCCATAGACATTGCACTAGAGTTAAAATTCAGATGAATACATGAAGAAAGAAAACAGAAGCAGCAATCATAATCACTTCTTTTCATATTTAGAGTGATGGGTTTTGGAGAGCACAAAGAATAAGAAAACTAAGATGCATGTTTCTGCTCTTGACAAGAAGGATGGATGATCAGTATTGCTTTTACCCTTCTCTGAGAGCATTTTGTAATTTTTAAGATATAGGATTAGGACATAGTTCATGCAAACAAGCTAACTTCACTAATACCAATGGTGGTATTCAACCAGTTCAGCCCGGTTCTAGCGAGCCGGTAAGAGTGATGAGCAGTGGAGACCGAATCGGTTCTCTCCGCCGCTCTGATGTTGGGCCCACCCGCCTGCCTGGGTTTCTATGTTCACTTTTACCTGCTAAATTTGAAGCGCAGCTGCATTGCACCGTATAGAATAGTGCCACACGGCAGCTGCTGAAGCGACCAGGATCGTGCAAGCTTGCAGGAGGTGAGTTAGAACACCTCTGAGCCTGCATAAATGCCTCTGCACTTGCGTAAATGCCTCTGCACCTGCGCAAATGCCTCTGCACCTGTGCAAAGTGCTCATTTGGCACACACATGCACACAAAGTGTGTGAATGTGCACAAAGCATGCCCACCAAGCCAAGCCCACCGAACTTGTGGCAACAATATTTGAATCCCATTGCTGCTGTTAACATGGGCTGCCTTTTGCCCTCACCCTCTTATTTTCCTTGGTGACTTCAATCTACCTCTTATAAATTGGACACTAAATGAATGTACATCTGAACCCATACATGCAACCCTGTATAATGCCATTACTACACTGGGACTGGATCAATCAGTAACTACTAACACTGGACTCAATAACTGCCTTCTGGAACACCTCAAACTCAATATATGGCCTATAAATACAAGAACCCTTTTCAAACAGTGACCACAGTATGATCGACTTTTGTCTCAATTTACGCCTTCACAAAGAAGATCATAACGATGGATCCCCAAAATGCAACTTCAAAAAAGCCAACTTTGATCTCATAGATTCTGTCCTATTATCTCTTGATTGGAACATTCTGTTGTCTAGCTGTAATACTACAGAAAACCATTATAATGCATTCTTGTTTGAACTTGAAAGAGTCATGAAGCTATATGTACCATTAGTAACCCCAAAACAAAAAAGCAAATTACCCATAACAATAAGGAAACTTCAATAAAAAAAAAAAGATCGCTATGGCGTAAAAACAAAACTAGCTGCTTAGCAAACTTTAAAAACCAATACAACACCCTATGCCAACAGATAAAGGCAGAATGCATAAATTACCACTGCAAGCAAGAGGAAAACCTCCTGTGTAAAAAATCCACCCACGCCTTCTACAATTTTGTTAACACCAAACTTAAAGAATCAAGAACCATCCCACCCCTAAAAGGACCAAATGAAAAAGACTGCAACAATGAAGCTGTTAAGGCCAATCTCTTCAACACATTCTTCAGTTCAGTCTTTGTAAACAGCAATGATTCATGCCCCACATTTCCTAGTCATACACAAGTAACTGTAATGATCTACCATATATTGACTTTACAAAAGATAATGTAGAAAAGGCACTACAAAACCTAAAATCATCCCTATCTATTGGCCTTGATGGATTATGTGCATACTTCTTAAAAAACCTTTCCTCTGCCATAGCGGAACCCCTAAGCATTATATATGAGATATCATTCAGAACCAGCTCCTTACCAAACCTACGGTCCTTAGCTACAGTCAGCCCTATCTTCAAAAAAGGTGACCCCAGCCTGGTTGAAAACTACAGACCAATCTCACTGTGTTGTGTCATGTGCATAGTCATGGAATCAATCATTAACTAATTCATCACCTGCCACTTAGAGTCAAACAACCTTCTGCCCAAAAAACAATTTGGTTTCAGGAAAAAATTGTCCTGCAATCTACAACTCCTATACTGCGAAAACATATAGACTACTCTACTTGACCAGGGTAAAGCTATAGATGCAATTTCCATAGACTTCTGCAAAGCCTTTGATTCAGTGGTACACGACAAACTATTGTTAAAACTAAACTCTTATGGCATTTCTGGATCCCTCCATAAGTGGATTACCGCGCTCCTGTCAAACAGGCAACAAATAGTAAAAATAGGGAGCACTATATCATGCTCCAGTTAACAGTGGTGTCCCCCAAGGCAGTGTTCTAGGACCCACACTCTTTATACTCTATATAAATAACCATTGCAATCACCTTGTAAGCAACTGTATCCTCTTTGCAGATGACTTAAAACTATTAACACCACCAACAATATCCTTAAAAGTGATCTTGATTATGTGTCTGAATGGTTAAACATCTGGCAACTCCAAATCTCGACCAACAAATAAAAAATCAGTACACCAATGCAAACTAGGTGGATATGACCTCATTGATGATCCTCACTCTGTCAAGGACCTTGAAGTTCTCATATCAAATGACCTAAGTGCCAGAGCTCACAGTGACACCATTGCCAAAAAGGCATTAAGAGTTGTAAATCTAATCTTATGAAGCTTCTCCTCTGGAAATATCAAATTGCTGACTAGAGCATACAAAACTTTTGCCAGACCAATACTTGAATACAGCTCATCAGTCTGGAATCGGCATTGCATATCAGACATGAATACAATCGAGCGAGTCCAGAAGTATTTCACGAGAAGAGTACTACAATCCTTTGCTCACAACAGGATACCCTATGTCACCAGGCTTGAGATTTTGGTCTTGGACAATCTACGCCACCTACGGTTAGACTTAAGCATTGTAAACAAAATTATCTGCTGCAATGTCCTACCAGTCAATGACTACTTCAGCTTCAACCACAACAATACAAGAGCACACAACAGATACAAACTCAATGTAAACCACTTCAAACTTGATTGCAGAAAGTACCACTTCAGCAACAGATTGGTCAATGCCTGGAATGCACTACCTGACTCTATTGATACATCCTCTAACCCCCACTCCTTTAACCTCAAACTAACCACAGTTGACCTCATCCCATTCCTAACAGGTCTGTAAGGGCATACATAAGTGCACCATTGTTCCTACTGTCCCTGTCCTATTATCCCTATTAATTCGTACCTATTTCCTGTATTCTTATTCATGTTTATACTTATATCTTTTATCTTGTAAGCAATTGACAAATCAAATCAAATAAATAAATAAATAAATAAATAGGGTCCTGGTGTAATTATCATTGAAATATTACAATGTTAGACAGAAATTTCAATTGAAGTGATATGTGTCTTTCTAAATTACATTTTTCTAAGGAATTAAAAACTATTTGGAATCTACTATTCTCTTCATATCTGGAGTCCTATTCTTTCTGCAAATCTACTTTGTAGTTTATTGATTCTTGAACTCCACAATTTTTTGCAAAATACTTAGAAGATAACTTAGTAGAACTCAAATATCTTCTGACATATTTTGAAGATATTTCATTTACACATATTTGCTGCCATCAAAGTACTTCCCTTATCCAATCCTACAATAAAAAACCTGTTTTGTCATGAAATAACCACCATTGTGTATAGTGAGACATAGAAAAACCTAAGAAGTTTTTTGTGATCTTTCTTAATCTGAATTCATCAGTTATATTGTGGTTATTGTAATGTCCTGTTACAATAGCCAATGGCTTATTGACAAGCTAGACTAATAAAGAACTTATCAAACGACCACATATTTCTGTCAGCCCTATATGCCACAATGGTAGTTCAGCAAACTGTGGGAACGAAAGGGGGGAGGTGTAGGTAGCATGGGATGTATAATCATAACAATATTCTTTCCCTTGGGAGCCAAGGACATCCAGCCTGCACCTGGGAAGATGTGATAGAAGGTGGCTGAAGTTGGGACACTGATTTGATTGGACTATGTGATGCAGATGTAGATGCAGGGGAAGAAACTTTGGGTTTACTATGGGTGGGGATTTTCAATTCAGGTTTTCCCCAGATGTGTCAAAATGACATCTTTAATAAATTTATGCTTTGTGGAAGAGATCTGCCTCAGAGTTTTGATTATGTTGGGGGTGTTACTTGGAACCCTGACAGTTTCTTATTATAACCTCAGTAGCTTCAGGAAAATAAGGAATGTGCCTTCCCCCTATGCCAGCCACACAATAATGTAGAAATTTGTCTACATCCACATTCTAAAATGCTGCACAAGCAATAATATATTACAGTATAATCAGTGCATTTATTACTACTGCTATGCTAAATATTCCTTAGATGGGGGTGATTTTTACTAGAAAAAAAGGCAAGCCCTTTTTTCTGTTTGCATTGGGTGCTTATTTACACCTTCTGAAGCAGCTATTTCTACCTCTATTTTTAAAAGCATCACATTAAATGCAACAACACATATAAGATAACATGTCATTTGGCCCTGATCCCTAAATTCAGCACTCAGGAGTTAAAATGTTGCTGAATTACAATTCTGAGCATTCTGCACATAGACTCTGCACTCTGCACAGTTCAACAGACATAGAAAGCTTATGAGCTTCCATTTCAGTTAATTGGAGCTGCTAGAACTTAATCAGGGAGCTTGATTTACACTGTGTAAGATTTGCTTTGTGGTATCCTACATTTTATTCTTTTCAATGGTAATTATGATACCTGGAAAAATTATGGAATACAGAGATAACCCTGAATGTAATTTATATACTTTGATAGATTTATCTTCTTTGTAGATTTTGGAATTCAAGGAAAAGATGATAAATCATTTTGATGGAAAATGAAAGTCAGTTAAATACTATATTTTACAATACATGCAACTCCCAAAGCTAAATAAAACTGTTCACTTGATCCAACAAGCATAAACTCCCCAAACTCAGAGATGGTGTCTCTCTCCCAACCAAAAGAAGTCTGAGGAAATCCTGTGGCTCACATCATGAAGGAATAAATTATCTCTTTTCCTCATTCCTGGTTTCCCACATAGCTTTTATGAAGACAGCTCATCTAGCTAACCTACACAATTTCTGGCTTTTCTATCATTTAATATTTGGTTAAAAAGGAATTAATACATAATAATTAAGAAAATTCAAGGATTGTATTCAATGCTTGAATAATGTATAAATTTTGTAAAATGTATAAAATTCAATTCTATTTGTCCTTTTTATACATTTGTCTTTTTATATGCTCTTATATAAAATATATATTAATTATTCAGCTTACAGGAGAGCCAATGTGGTTCCTAAGTACATTTTTCATGTATTAAATCATCAGCTAAAATAATCCATTATCCATTCAGTAACTGTTAAATCTTATATATCTGATATTTAAAAGCCACATCTACAACATAGGAAAATATATTATATAAATATATTTAATTTAGATAATTTAGATAATACATTAGCATTAAATTTATTATTTAAATACAATCATTATGTTCTCTTTAGTCCAAACACATGCTATCATGCTATTATTTGGATTCTACACCCCTCCCCCCCCCCAGTTCTTAAAACTGGAAGNGGATTCTACACCCCCCCCCCCCCCCAGTTCTTAAAACTGGAAGCTTAAAATATCTCAATCAACAATACAGAGTGAAATTATTATACATATATCATAATTGTTAATAGTTACATTGTACAATATATGGGGCTCAAGACTGGAGTAAAGTGCTGTCAGTATCATTAGAATGGAAGGTGCAAAGTGATCAATTTTAGGAAGTGCTTAATATTGCACAGGCAATATTGTTCACCTCACTGTGTGGGATAGTGACCGAAGTTAACTTTTTCAGGCACTTGGGGTGATTTCTGTGTTCTCTACTACTAATTCTACATTGTTCTTAATCTGCACTACTGCAAAGCTTCCATAGCCCCATGTCACTATTTCCCTGAGGGTTCTAAGAGACATAGGAGCAGCTTTGTCACCTCCTGCACAGCAGCAATCAGGTCTTTTTAAAATAAACTGAAAAGCAACTATGGACCAGCAACAGTTATAATGTGATTTGCAGCCACCTTTTGTACTTCTCATTGGACAGGGAGGGGAGATTTTGTCAGCTTCAGTAATTTGCTCAAAATGATTAATAGTGTTTTCTAGCATCATCCAACCATTTTGCTGATATAGTAGTATCATTAATGATAGCTGGATGATGCTCTACAGCTTAGCATTTGAAAATCTATCTGCAGTTAATTATGGTCTTTCCAGGGTTGTTTCTAAGGATGAGGGAAGTGTTACAGATGCTTTTGGTATGGAACATCTCATAGTTTTACAGGGGTGGGGGGAGAGAATTAAGAATTTCTCTCTGATCAAGGTCCAGCAAGATAAAAATAATTTTAATAGTTATTCAAGATTATTGCATCAGTCGAAACCAATTTGTTTTCTATTATGTTTTTCAGTGCTACTGAAAGGTTGAAATCTAAGTTAGGAAAATGAACAGGAATTGTGATGATGAAAAAGAAATTACACTCTCAATCTCCTCCTCTTTTTCAACAGGTAGCAGAAACTTCTTCAGTTTCATATTCCCCATGATATTAAGAACTCGCTAACTCTGCAGCAATTTCAGCTATGGCAGTTCAGGAGAACAGACCTTAGGAAACAGGGTTTAACACTTTGGCCCTGTGTCATGTTGATGAGATTGTCAAGAAAAGGCATTATAAAAATAATTTAAAAATGCACTTGCTTCAAATTGCAATCACCTTAAAAGTTCATCTACATATTATGCTAAATACATACTGTGCTTAAATGTTATTCTAAAATAAAAAGGTGATCCATACTGCTCACAGAAAACAAAGTTTAATGGTTTATGCTAAAAAAAAGCCAAGGAAATGAATAGGATCCATAAACTACAGAGAATGCTGAAGAATAGGAACAAGAAAGATATCTATGTCCCCACACAAAACTGAAATGTAGACTTGAGTTTGGGCATTCAAACGAACTAAAACATGTGGAACAAAGCAAGGAAAAGACTTTGAGTAGAGTCCTGTTAGAAACAAAATACTTAACAATGAGTGTACAGTATATACAAGCAAAACTTTTAAAGAAAGAACTTTATTTCAGTCACTGACTGATTAAATATAATCAGTAAATTGAATAACATAAAAATTATCCCCTAACAGCAAGAACTATCAGCAACCATTTGTGGGCAAAAGGTTATAGCAAAAGTTTAGTACTTTCAGAGAAATAAATTGATCTTTACTTTTTAACAGGCTGTACAGATAAAAGCTATTACAGCACCCCATAAGTTTAAATAAGAGAGGTGTCATCAACTTGTGGAAAATATGCCTATAAAACTGGCAATAAAGAACATGGGCTATGGATTCTATGATACTCAAGTCACACATATTCCCAACTTGGACTAGGATCTTAAATCCAGGGTTGATTATCTTCCAGATGTTCACCTAAGGTGGGATCAAAACCTCAGTATTTAATTTTCATTTTGGGGAAGAGACTGTTCAATGTTTACACAACATCACAGTATGTAAGAAACACAAATCAAAATATATTACACGTCAAATATAAACATTGCTCTAACTATTGTTCATCGTGTTCATTGTTCATCTACACATACACATATGCAGAAAAATGTCTGTCTAGTCAGTGGGCTCTTTTTCAAATATGCTTTCATTGGATTGCAACCTCAGTTAATTTAAATAAGACTAGGCTGCCAGCCCAATTAAAGTATTTTATTAGTCTCGTCAAGAGCTTTGGATGTCAAAATCTTGGCATTTCTCTCTATTGTACATTATTTAAGATCACTTGCCTTCAAATTCTTATAAATTGTGATGCAGTACCTTGTAAACAGTGAAATATAATGGTTTGCTGGCAAGTTATGTCATTAGTAGTGGTGCTTATTTTTAACGCAAGAGGGATTTGACATTAAAACACTTCAGGAAAATAAAGGCCTCTGCTGGATTCTGCACTATTACATAGCTTTCTATCTGCTGTCTTCCAACAAGGCTAAAAGCTGTCTGTTTGAGAGTAGAAATCTAATGAATCTGGAAGATGCTATGGAGGAAGAAGGTTCCAGTGTAAACTTTCACCAAAAGCTGTTATTTCAGAATCCGATTACTGTTCAATATATCTAGCATTTATGAATGCACAGTATCTGGTCAAAAAAGTTAGGATGGCAACTGTAACCATCTATCAAACCTTACTCCTCTCTTGCATGAACATAAAAAAGGACTAGATTCAATTGTGAAATTGCAGTTATCCTCTTTACATTTTCAAATAACATTATGGATGACCTTGCCTGAAAGCCAGATTCGAAAGTAAATTACTTGAACTTTTTGTATTTCAATTTATGAAAATGAACGCATGCTAATTCCTAATATAAGTTTAATGAACTTCAATTAATTCCTGAAATTCAGGAATAGAACATAATCAAACAATGAAAATATATATTTCCCACAAATCTCTGATTCTACACTTGAATAATATACAGATACTAGAATTATCAGGTCAAAAATTATGAGGTCATTATCACATCTAATTTAACAGTCAAAATATACTGCTATGCAATAATTTTTTGTTACATTTTTATAATATTTGAGGGAAAAATATCTTAACATTATAATCCTGTTGATGTCAATAGAATGATCTTCCATATAAACAGATCTCTAACACTTTCTATATCAAACACAAACTGAAAAATATAAATCATTTTTTGAAAATATTGATATTGGAAGATATGAATAAGTGTATCAGCATATGGTATTTTGCTCTATAATTAGAATAAGATGGTTGATGTCACTTAAAAATAAGTTCTATTTTTTTCTGTGTATATATCAGCCCATTGAGATTTTTTTAAATAAAATCCAACATAAACGGAAAACTTTCAGATTAAAATATCTCACTTCCTACACATTTCCATTCCAAACTATATTTTTCTTCTCGGCATGAATAACATTTCCCAAGACCTATCCTTTAATGGTACATAATTTTAGAGGAACCACATGCAGCTCAGCAAAAATGTCAGGCTTCATCTGCCTCTCAAATTTAAGAAAATATATATATATGTAGAATGTAATCCTTAAAATGATTTTCTGATATTTATTATATTAAATTATATTTATTATTTAATCTGCCCAACATTCTCTCATTGGATAAAATGAAAGGCCAGTTTTTTAAAAAAACAGCAGGGTAATAAAATTGATAGAATTTACAAATTTAAAAATACATAAACTTTGCCATTTCTCAGAGACATAATTAAATGTATGTCACTTTAAAAATCTGTGACTTAAACCCTAAAATGTCAGGTATAACAAGAATGCAACTGTATTATTATCTCAGTTAATATTAATTATTCACTCTGAATATGGATCCTTTTTCTAGGATATTTGGCATCAGAAAATTAGATTCTTGATCTCAAAGTACATTTCTCTAATACACATATAGCTGTAGTACATTGTCCTAAATTTTCCTTCTCCTTCCCTTTCCTTTTTGTTGATTCAAACTCATATAGGAGGCTCCCCAAATATAGTGCCTTCCATTATGTCTACCTTGCCAAGTCTTGGCTATGCTGACTTGAAATTATAAGAGACATAGTCCAACATCTCTGGTTGGAGAAGTCTAATAGATACAGTCAGAAAATCCTTGGAGTGTTGGAATAATTTTTCAACTAAGTCTACACCTAGACTCCAGGAATACAGAATAAGTTTTTCACCTGATATTGTCACAGAACCTGTGGCCATTCTCCTGTTTAACTTCAAAATCCAACTAATTGCCATCGTCAAATTTAAACAACTCACATTAAATATTAATCGTTGGTTCATTCTCCATTGTACCCTTCATCTCAATTCCATTGTTTAAAATAGTGAGTTTCACAACCTTACAATATATTGAGTTTTCACCATATGGTCTAAATTTTCACACTAAAGATTGTACCTACTTTCACAAATGGCTCTGCTAATCCCATGATCCTTACCACAAAATGGTAATGCCATTTTGATTTAGTTTTGGCTTAGGTCTGGTTTTCCTATGTGTATGGGTATGCAAGGCAACTGAAAATAACTAAAGCACAAAGTACAAAATGAAAAGCTTAAAAGATTAATAAAAGTATATATTAAATTTAAATCTGATATCAACATCCTGTTGAGTGAACTATACCTTGCAGGGTAGAAAGAATAAAGCTAATGGTGTCTGGCTATCAATTTTAAAAAAAAAGATCCTGTCTCATTATGAAAGAAATGTGTGTTCCTTGGAGGGCTGAATAAAAAAAAACGGAGAATATGCCAAAATTATGTATTTCCAGCAGAGGTGCTGATGTTTATCCTGGATGTTTGACTAAAGCTAGCAGGCAGCAGTAATGTAGAAAAAGGCTGGAGGGTGATGATAACTTTAGTGACAAAGGCAAAGGCAACATTTCATACTGGGTGGGAGAAGGCAAGTAAAATATTCCTGCATCATAACAAGAACACAGAAACAACAGTGATGATATCATCCCTTCAAAATAAACAAGAACACCGACACCACAAGCTGTAGGTCAATACTGCTATTCTTGTAAAGCTGTGGTAATAGAGTAGAGTAGAGTAGAGTAGAGTAGAGTAGAACAGAACAACACAGTGAAGTAGAAGTTAAAAATCAAGACTATTAGCACCTAGAATTAGAGGCACCGCAGTCAGAAGTCAGAAATCTGCAGGACTTCTTGGAGGTCTTCCAGCTCCAAGCCTCCTGTCAAGCAGGAATCCTATACCAGAGTCACACGCAAGCCTTGTGGCTCCAGCGCCACATGCCACTCTGATTGGCGCCCGTCTAACTGCTTGATGCCCCACGCCTCGATGTATCACAGCTCAGCTACGCCGCTTTTCCCACTTCGCTCTCCAGCACGGCGCAGACTAACATAACCAGGCCCAGTTGACACCCGTCTGTCGACAGCTCCCGACTATTAAGTGGCTACAACTCGTTCAAGTGCACCTTAGTACCAGATATACCCGAGCGTCAAGTGCACCCCTTCGTACGCCTTAGCCTTTGTTCGCATCTACGCTCTGATGCCAGACTCTCATGTCCGAGTTTCGTCATCTATACGTTACACTACTTATCTTTATCATGTATATCTATTTGTCATAGAGCGGTCCTACGCAGATCCGCAATCTGCACGGCCACTAAGCCGGCGCAATTCATAAGTCAACAGTACCAAAATAAACATAGTTATGAAACATGAAATGGTTACATATAAGAAAATAATTAAAGAAACAATGGGACAGGGACAGTGTAGTGCACAATTGTGTCCGCGATATGTCATAATAGCCCCCTAGAGACCTCTTAGGAAAGGGTGACTGAGCAATTAGTAGACAATCTAAGATTAAAGTTTTCGGGGGTTTGGGAAGAAACCACAGAGTCAGGTAGAGGATTCCAGACAATGACCACTCTGTTGCTGAAGTCGTATTTCCTGCAATCAAGTTGGTGCAGTTTACATTTTAAGTTTTGTTTCTATACTTGTATACTCTTGTTGTTTGTTATGGCTGAAGCTGAAGTATCATTGACAGGTAGGAACATTGTAATGTATGATTTTTATATATTATAACTTAGAACAGACCGAAGCAGCATCTGACTTCCGAGGCTTGTTCTAGTCGTTAGCAATTTCAAGTCTGTAAGGTATTCTGCAAATGAGTAGAGGGAGTGGAGAACTCTTCTTGTGAAATATTCAGGAGTTTCTCAACTGTATTAATATCAGATACGTATCATGCGGTGTTCCAGACTGATTAATTGTATATCAAGTATGTTGTCTTGCAAATGTATTGTATGCTCTAGTTAGTAGTGTGATTATTACCAGAGAAAAACTATGTAGTATTGGGTTAACAACTCTTAATACCTTCTTGTGACTATGTAGTTCAGTGAGCTCTAGCACTTTAATCATTAGAGATGACGTATAGTCCCAAAGGTCTTTGACAGTGCTTTGGATCATCAACTTAGGTCCTTGACTATTCATCCTTGAGTAGTTTGTATTTTCTGGATGGGTATTTTCTCCCCGCAAATATGGAAGACAGAGCATTTATTTTGTTGGATTTGAAGTTGCCATTACCTGTTTGAGTCATTCTGACTCACATAGTCAAGGTCTTTTTGAAGGTTCTAGCAGTTATTGTCTGTGGTGTTGATAGTAGCTATTACTCATCATGTGAACTGAGAAAGGGCAGTTGCTCGCTTAATATGAATTTGCCATCAGCAGGTCATTTCATGTAAGAGTAGTGAAGATAGTTGGTACCTTAGAACACGTGCCTTGGGGGACACCACGAGTTGACAGGTACAGAATTGTTCGCATAGGACCGCTCCCAATTAGTTGACCATTTGTTGTTGGTTTGACAGGAATGCTTCTGTCAATGTTATGCAAGTGTCCAGAGTGATACCGTAATAGTTTTAGTTTTAGGCGCAAGCAGTTTGTCATGTTACCACTGATATCAAAGTTTAACAGAAATCGTTATATAGATTGCATCTATTGCTTTGCCCTGATCGAGTTGTGTAGTCCATATGTTTTTGCAGTGTAAGAGTTGCAGATTACAGGATAGTTTGTTTCTTTCTGAAACCAAATTGCTTATTAGAAAGTAGGTTGTTTGTCTCTAAGTGGAGGATAATGGATTGGTTAATAATTGATTCTATCATCGTGATATATTTGCTGTTGTCACCAGAAAGAGGGCTGGGAGAGAATGATGAGGGCAGATTTTGCGGGGTATGGGATGAGAGGGAGATAGGGAGGGAGGGAGATAGAGAGAAAAAGAAAGAGAAATGAGAGAAAGATGAGAGAGAGGGAGGGAGAGAGAGGGAAATAGAGAAAAAGAGAGAGGAGAGAGAGAAAGAGAGATGAGAGGAAGGGAGGGGAGAGAGGGAGGGAGACGGAGAGAGGGAGATACCTTTTTCTCATAGAAAACACAGGGAGCTGCAAAATCTGGGAAGCCGTGACTAGGATCATGTGACCATGTGAGTGAAATTGAGTTGGCCAAGCCCGTCCAGGTTTTGTGGCTCCCAGTATTTTGTTTTCTGTGGGAAATAGGTCCAAGTGATTCTTTGAGTGTTTAAGGTTGCAAACCCCTGCCCTATATAATCTCAAACAAGTGGCTGTCCAGTCTCTTTTTAAAAACTTCCAGTGATGAAGCACCCACAACTTCTGAAGGCAAGCCATTTCAATGGTTAATTGTCTCCACTGTTAGAAAGTTTCTCCTTAATTCCAGGTTGCTTCTCTCTTTACTTAGTTTCCAACCGTCTGGGCTTTGTAATAATTAGACCTGCTCTTCTTTGTAGCAGCCCCTCAAATATTGGAATACTGCTATCATGTCACCCCTAATTCTTCTTTTCTCTGGAACAGCCAAACCCAAATCCTGCAACTGTTGTTCATATGTTTTAGTCTCCAGGTCTTTGATCATCTTAGTTGGTCTTCTCTGAATTTTTTTCAAAGTCTCAACAACCTTTTTGTAGTGTGATGACCAAAATTGGTTGTAATATTCCAGATTTGGTCTTACTAGGGTTTTATAAAGTGGTACTAATAAATACTTCATGTGATTTTGATTCTATGCCTGTTTATACAACTCACTGTATTAGTCTTTTTAGCTACAAATGAACACTGCTGGCTCATATTCAAGTGATCATCCACTAGGACTCCAAGGTCCCTCTCACAGGTACTGTTTTTGAGCCAGGTATCACAAAATCTGTACTTATACCTTTGATTTTTCCTGTTGAAATGTAAAACTTGCTTTTCTCCACATTAAAATTTATTTTGTTGGATAAGGCCTATTGTTCAAGTTTTTCAAGGTCTTTTTGGATCCTGAACTTGTCTTCTGGAGTGTTGGCTCTTCCTGCCATCTTGGTGTCAAATCTGCCAGCAGATTTGATGAGTTCCCCTTCTATTCCCTCATCTAAATTATTTATGAAGATGTTGAAGAGCACTGGGCCTAAGACAGAACCTTGTAGTGCCCCACTGCTTACTTCCCTCCATTTAGATTAGTACCATTAAGAACTACTCATTGAGTACAGTTTGTCAGCAAGCTACTAATCCATCTGATGGTGATGTTATTGATTCCATATTTTTCTAACGTACCAAGAAGTAGGTTGTGGTCTACTTTGTCAAATGCCTTACTAAAATTTATGTATACTACATACACAACATTTCGCTGGTCTACTTATTTAGTCATTTTATCAAATAATGAAATATGATTGGTTTGGCATGATCTGTTTTTAACAAACCCGTGCTGGCTACTAGTTATAACTTTACTTATTTCTAATGTTCACAGAACTGTTTTTTTATTATCTTTTCCAGGATCTTGATGTTAAACTGATTGGTGTGTAGCTTCCTGGGTCATTAATGAACTGGAATAAGCATGGCAACAGATCAGCCAATGATCTGTATGTGACTGAGACAGCTTGGAGCCTGGGTGTGGCTTAGCTTAACTGTTTAGTATAAAAGTGTTCATTTTTTCTTTGCTTGAGTGTTCTAATGCTTGTTCTTGTACTTGCTATTTCTTCTCTCTATCATGTTGCAAGAGCTGCATGAGTGTTGCATACATGCATCATGTTTTATATTATTATATATAAAGAAGTTTCTTCTATATAATGAATCCTGGTGAATTATTTGTTTATGTGCTGACTGGATTGCTTCAAACTGTGACATACTTCTAGTTCCCTCCTTTACCTTTTGGATAACAAAGTTGTTGGTTAGGCTAGGTTGCTTCGGAATCTGTTTGATCTCCCACCTGATGCAGATTTTGTCTCCCAGTTGATATCTAGATAGTTAAATTCTCTCATTACTATTCTGGTATGCTTCCTACATACATTTTTAACTGGTTGGCAAAGAGTTCATCTATTTTTTTCTGATTGGTTGAGTGGCCTGTAATATACATCTCTGGCAATGTCACTCTTTTTTCCTTTTATATTGATCCATATATATTCTAGAAGGATTTTATCTTTGATCATGTGCATTTCTGTAGATACTTAGTGATCTGTTACAAATAGTACAACTCCACCTTCTCTTTTTGTAGATCTGTTTGTTTTGAACAATTTGTATCCATCCATCAGTACATTCTAGTCATATGTGTTATTCCACTAGGTTTCTGTAATGGCAACTATATAATACCTACCCTCATGTACTATTGCTTCTAGTTCATCTTGTTTGTTCCCCAAGCTGTGAACATTTGAATATAAGCATTTAAGACATGCTTGTCCATGGATATGTTTCCTGCATCTCCTAATTGTTGTTTGAGTTTTTCTTTTTTTTACATTACTCCCTACCTCATTGTTTGATTTATTTTCTTGGGATTTATGATTGGTTTTGTGTTCTAGAGATTCTAAAAATTGCTCAAACCCCCCTACCTCACCTCATTTTAGTTTAAAATCCTTCTGATGAGTTAGGCCAGTCTTCCAAGTACATTTTCCCTGTTTTTGTGAGGTGCAGCCTTGCAAAAAAATTTTTTTTCTAAAGTCTGCCTTCCCTCCCTCCCTTTATCTTTGAACTCGGGAAGGCCTTGTGTAAGATGTTTACTCATTTTATATTCTTGCCCAGGGCTCAGGCCCCTTTTATCTGTTACCTTGATAGCAGCTTTTTCCTGTTCCTCAAGGCTATTCCTTGGCCTTCTACAAATAATAATTTACTAAACCTAACTCTGAATGAATCTGGGAAGTTGTTACCAGGAAAAGCATATCGATAAAAATATAAAATGATTTATGATTCAACCATAAAAGAATGAGGAATCAGGAAATAACCTACCAATTAGTACTTGGTAGAACAACCATGAAAGTCTTGGAAAAGGTATTCAACTGCCATAATGAACTTCTGTGTAAGCAATTAACAATTATATTCTCTGTGACACACTATTGAAGCAAAAGTTGGATTTTGAAGAAGCAGGATAGGAAATGTATTGATGCTTTTGAACTCTGAGGTTGGAAGAATCCCCTAAGATTGCCATAGATAGCCAAGAAAACAAACATATCATCAAACAAAACAATTCAGAGTTCGTTTCAGAGTAGAAATAACTTGGCACAGATTTCTCTACTCTGAACACATTATGAGAAGGTTCAACTCTGTAAAGAAAGCTTTGATGTTGAGAAAAGTAGAGATACGGGTGAGGGGAAGGGATGATCAACAGCAAGGCAAATAGATTCAATTAGAGTGGTAGTGGGTGCATCACTGGAACAAAAACCTGAAGGACCAGGTTAGTGATAGATGGTCATCGAGAAAATTTGTGTGTGATTGCTAATAGTTGGTACCTATTTGACACATAATCAAAAACAAAAATTATATATTAACAGTAGCTACCTGGGGTCATTTAGAACTTAGGTGGCATACAAGTTTAATAAATTATTTTACCAGTAACAATACACTAATATTTGTTCTTAATAAGTAGAAACAAATGATGACAACAACAAAAAACAATATGAAGCAAATTCGTTAGCTAGAGTCCTTCAGCAAGGATCCACTTACCTTTCAATTTTAGATCTACATTATGTCTCAGCCAAGAATAGACTCCATAATTTGAATAATCTTCTGGTATTGGATTATCTTGTGACCATCCTTCACAGGCAAATCGGAAAAAGTTATCACATGGGTCTACAGACATATTTACCTTGCTTTTGATGGAGGCAGCTGGAAAAAGTTATATAATTTCATGGATCATCAGTTGATAATATTAATTGCTATACAAGGCATGCAAGTCACTTCCAGATTTATAATTACTATTTTCTGGCTTTATTTATTCCCTGTACTTCCACATAATTAATCTCACTATTTAACTATGCCATCTGACTTTGTTCAGATAGGCTACGATATCAAAAGGTAATGAAAATGAAAGGAAAGAAATATTTCTTAAGTATTGCCCAATCTCACTTTCCTTGATTTTCAAGTTATGGATTTGGAGCTATTCACTAACATTTTGGCTCTCGTTTTTCTGGATGCATCTGGATTTTCACAATCTGTCACTGAAACTGACCTTGCTAAAATCTCAAGGGATCTTTTTGTTGCCACCTCTCTTCTCTTCATCTTCTTTTAGCTTCAGGATAGGCGGACAGGGCCCGTGATACTGTCAGCACCGCAACCTGTTGGTTAGATCCATGTCTCTCTTGGGTTGTGAAAGCCTCCAGGATGGTGAGCAATGGGCAGGTCCAGGAAGTGATTAATACATCACTGGAGGAGGGGATATTTCAGGATGCTTTTAAGGAAGCCCTGGTTTACCCCTTCCTTAAAAACCATCATTGGATCCCACCTGCCTGGACAATTTTTGTCCAGTTTCTAACCTTCCATTCTTAGGGAAGTTTGTAGAAAAGGTGGTTGCCTAGCAGCTGCAGAGGTCCTGGATGAAACAGATTATCTGGACCCAGTGGTGGGATTCAAATAATTTAACAACTGGTTATCTGCCCTAAGTATTAAAAAAATGATATTGAGTCTTATTTTTGAGGGAAGTATTACTTTACAGCAGGCAGCAAGGGGAAGGATGGGGCATGGGCATAATTCAGCATCTGGGGGGCCAGATGCCTCATTTATGTTTCTGTATATTTGACTCATACCACGGACAGTACAAATCTTATTATCTGTGTTAAGGTTATAGAGAATAGCAAACTAAACAGTATAAGAATGATGATGGCATATATTTAATATAATTTGTCCCAAATTCAAGCTTTATCATTTAACTATTTGGTGCAGAGACATTGGGTTCTTCCTTATGGCTGAATTAAACTCCTGTTCACTACTACTTGAACTAACAGAAAAGTATACCAACTTAAAATTTATTGGTCCAGTGCCAATCTATTCCACTAAAGCAGTGGTGGGATTCAAAATTTTTTACTTCCGGTTCTGTGGGGGTGGCTTGGTGGGGGTGGCAGGGGAAGGATACTGTAAAATCCCCATTCCCTCCCCATCCCACTAACCTGCTTTCCAGCTCCGTTCTGTGCAGGGCAATTAAAGAAGACCCAGCCAATCAGCTGGGACTCGGGAGGCAGAGAATAGATGGGGGTGGGACTAGTCAGAGGTGGTATTTGTCAGTTCTCTGAACTACTCAGAATTTCCGCTACCAGTTCTCCAGAACTGATCAGAACCTGCTGAATACCACCTCTGCACTATAGTAATTGAAGCTGATGACCAACACTATTTTTACTATTTCAGTGTCAAAGCCATGTTAGTCTATAGTGTCAAAAAATGATGAGTTTGATAGCACCTTTTCCAATTAACAATTTTTATTAAAAGGCAGAAGCTTTTTGTGAGCTGTATCTCACTTCATCAGTAAAGCCTGTTTTTTAAAATGTTAGTCAAAAAAGGCACCGTGAAGCCAGTTTCTTTCTGAAGTTAAGGAGAGCAGTTAATGTCTTTTCTTGTCACCAAGCATCACAGTATGTATGAAAACAATCAACAATCACTCTCTCTAAAGTGGGGATGAAAAAGGATGGGACAGATTGAATGGAAGGTTTAGTATCAAGTTGCTTAATAGATGGCAAATACTAAGGAAAAGGAGGGAGAAAACACAAAACAGAAGGGATGTCAACTAAAAAGAGACTCTTTGAAAAGATTTGTTGGAACTCTGACAAGGGACTTCTCCCAATGGTCTTGCAACTGCTCCCTTGTGCCTTTTCTGGAAAAAAAGTAGCCCAACAGAACAGGGGTGAATAAGGTCATAAAGTGAAGCTGGAGGAGCAAGGGTATGCTGCAAGGACATGGCTATGAAAGTGACCAATAAACTTTCAGTTCTCTTGTCCAGGGGTACCCAAAAGAAGCAGCTGACGCTATCAAAACAGGAATGGAATAGGCAAAATTATGCTGATCCTCCCATGATGCATTGCACAAAAAACCCCAAGGAAACTGGCAATAAGTTTAAAGTGCTGGCTTTCTTGGATTTTTAATCTTGTTTAATAAATGTAATTAATCATAAATGCTGGCTTCCTTGGGATTTTAATCCTGTCTAAAAATGTAATTAATTCTATCCCCCTATCTTTAGTTAGCCTGATATGGCTAGCAAGCTTTCTTTGTGAATTGAAGGCTGGATTCAAAATTTCTGCTTTCTGCAACAGCTGAAGTTATTCAGTCAAGTAGAATTCTTCCATTCTATGCCAGCTCTACCCTTATGCTTTGCAATTGTCTTTTTGGTGACAGAAAAATCATTCTTCAAACATTTTGTTTCCATTTTTTTTTCAAAAGAGGGGGGGCTGGGGCAGGAGAAACCATCAGTTCCCCCAAATCTGCAAGTAGCATTTTTACTCCGAGATCCAACACAGCCAGTTAGAAGAGAGGTGGATTCCCAATGCGCAATGACAGATTATGCAAATCTTGCAGGATTTCTATCTCAATCACTATGAGGGGTGTGAATGGAATCTAGTTGATCTCTGAATTTGCTTCTAATTCTACACTCCTCCAGACAGTCAGCATGACATCACAGCAGCTCCTAATCCTTGAAAACCTTGGGGCTGATTAGCTAATGAATGATCCTCCTCCTTCAGAGCCACCTCAATCATTCCTATGTAGACATGAGATAGGAGGATGAAAGGCAGAGAGAAAAA
The DNA here is from genome assembly GCA_004320025.1 of Laticauda laticaudata. NCBI lineage: Eukaryota > Metazoa > Chordata > Lepidosauria > Squamata > Elapidae > Laticauda > Laticauda laticaudata. The sequence continues at coordinate 44,059 of BHFT01062757.1, read as the reverse complement.
GCATAGCTAGGTGAGGTGAAAGAAAACAGCTGCAGCAGCAGTAGCTGTTTGGTGAATAATTAAGTAATTCTCCTAGCCTTTTCTGTCCCCTCTCACTTCTTATTGTGTCTCCATTTGGTTTCCATCACTCCGCTCTTGAACTTTTGGGGAGGGTTTTTTTTCCCCCTGCCTGGAAGGAAGTTGAATGAAAACCAGATATGTTCCAGAAAACACAGATTTATCATAACCAATTTGCTGAACTCAACAAAAAATTAGCTATCGGTTCTGCCAAACTGGTGCAAACTGGCTGAATCCCACCACTGTCTGGACCCCTTTCAGTCAGGATTCATCTGGTTATGGGATGGAAACAGCATTGGTTACACTTGTCGATGAGCTCTGGCAAGAGCGAGATAGGGATAGTGCAACCATCCTTGCTCTCCTTGACCTCTCAGTGGCTTTCGATACCATCAACCATGGTATCATTTTGGGCTGGCTGCAGGAACTGGGGATGGGCAGCATAGTTCTGCATTGGTTTGGCTCCTTTGTCTGTGGCTGGTTCCAATCTGTATTAATAGGATGTGAGAGGTCCAGCTCTCAGCTGCTATTTTGTGTACTTTCTTCGCTCCTTTTCAACTTCTATATGAAACTGTTGGATGAGATCACCCATCACCAAGGGTTAACAGTATGCCGATCACCCATCAGCAAGATATCTAACAGGATGCCGATGACACCCATATCATCTATATCTCTAATCTTGGTGACCTAAGTGATGTTATGGCCATCTTCTAGCAGTGCCTGTAGGCATATGGGCCTGGATGGGGGACACCAGGCTTCGACTGAACCCTGGCAAGACCAAATGGCTTTGAGTATATGGGGATCTCAGATTTTGTCATCTTTGACTCTGGATGGGGTGGCATTGCCCCAGCAAATCTGATTCACAACTTGAGGGTTCTCCTGGACTCGTGACTCCTGCTTGAGGAATAGGTGGCAGTTGTGGCTAGGAGAGCCTTTGTACAACTTCATGTGATGTACCAGTTGCGGCCTTTCCTGGATCAGGATTCCCTGTGCTCACTAGTTCAGTCCTAATCAGCTCACAGCTGGGCTGTTGTAATGAGCTCTATATGGGCCTACTTTTGAAGAGTTTTGAAGGCAGAGTGGTGGTGCAGAGTGTGGTGATGCAGGCAGTTTTAAGGGCCCCAAGAATAGCCCTGTAATACCACTTTCCTCCTTCCTAGAAGAGAAATCATCTAACCCAAGCTCTTTTGTTTTCTAGACTATGCCTTAACCCAGGGGTCACCAATCTTTTGGACCTCAGGGACCACCAAACTCATAATTTTAGATCCCAGGGACCACTAAGTGGTTCTGTGGGCATGGCCTAATTTGTGGGTGTGGCTTGGTGGTCATGTGACTGGCTGGGCATGGCTTGTATGTGAATATTATAAATATTTATATAAATATTGAATGTTTTATAAAAAAGAGCAACTTTTACCCAAAATCAGGCAAAGCAGGCAGGCAGATTGAGTTGCTCACAGAATCACAGAATCATTCAGAAATCTATCTAATCTGCCATTGGCTAGCTCAGTCTGTCACATAAAATTTGCTTGCAAGCAAACTCGCAAAATTAAGTCACAACACACCATGCATGTAAATATTGATTTTTTTTATCAAAAAAGCAACTTTTATCCAAAATTAGGCAAAGCAGGCAGATTGAGTTGCTCACAGAATCATTCAGTGATCTATCTATCTGCCATCGGCTAGCTCAGTCTCTCAAATTTGCTTGCTGTGAGTCTGCACTGAATTTGCTTGCAAGCAAACCTTCAGTCCTAAGGGAGGTTCGGCTGTGCTTAGCCAGAAAGCAAGAAATCCAACCATTTCCTGCTTCCTAGCTAATCTAAATCTCCCGGCACAGCAGAACAGATGATGGTTGGAAAAAGGAAAAATAGCAACTTAGCAGACAAGTTTGCTGGTTAAGGAGTGAGTGGGCAGAGAGGGTTCCTGCGGGCCATGTGGGCTGAATTGCCTTGTGTTTCTGCGCAGCGTGGATTAATTGCTTTGTGGGGGTGTTCTGGGGGTGAGATTTCTCTGTGGCCCACCAACATTTTCTCATGGCCCACCAGTGGGCCACGGCCCACCGGTTGGTGACTGCTGCCTTAACCACTATTCTAAACTGGCTCTCCCTCAATCAACAGAACTATTTTTTTAATTTAAAATATTTTTTTAAATAGTAATTACTGTTTTTTAAAAATAGTAATTACAGTTAAGTTATTAATGGTTAAAAGGGTTTTCAGTCTGTTACAGGTTTCTGAGATCCAAAAGGAAAAAAAAGAATTTACATCTCTTTTTACCAATATGCTTTATCTGTACTAAAAGAAAAGTAATACTTTACTTACCAACTTCAATGCATTCAGGAGTTAAACAATATTGCTGCTTTGCATGAATCCTGAGATGTCCTTGACTAACTGCAAAAGGAAAAGAACAACATTGTGGCCATCTTTGGCTCAACAAATATTTTTCATGAATCTAAAGACATTAGTTGAGTGATTGTCGCAATGCTGGTACAGAAGGAAACGATTTCTATTTGTTGACACAATAGCTTCCTCAAAACAGAATATATTTTTGTATATTATCAACCACTTGTTCACTCACCACACCAGTTTGACTCAAGAGCAGTACCTGTGAACTATTTTATTACTAAATGGGGAGATAGGTTAGGGTGAAGCAGAGAATCTATGGTTGATAGGGTTTTGAACTTGATCTCCATCCTGATCCAACTATTATGTGATACTGGAGTCAATCCAAAATTAATTTGCTAATCAACACAGCACTGAAATGTTTATTTGTAATTTGTATCCTTTTTCCACAAAAAAGAGGACAATTAAGACCCCAATAAGAAACAGAAGCAGTTGTATTTAATTTTCTTGTTAACTGTAGATAAAAGTAGAACTGAAAAATTGGGATATGTTAATCTTAGTCCGCACTAGCTATTATATGCATTAGAGTGGTCATTTTGTGAGATTTCCCACATCCAAATGCCCCAAACTCAGTGTTTGGGGCCTACGCTCTAAAATGCTAAAAGTGCTATTTGTGTCAACCAAAACGTCATAGGGAAGAGTAAACAGGCTGAAGGGGAAGAAGAGGGGCTTAACCTTTCTAGTTTAACAAATCTTTTGGGCAGACCTTTAAGAGCCTCTTTCATCTTTTGCAAGATAGTCAATGCTTTGGATTTTTAAAAATGTCTCCCATTTCTATAATTTCACAGTTGCTTTCCTCAACCTGGATTCTTCCAAATATTTTAGTGTGACACATGATCAGGAATCATAGGAAGTAGTTTCATGACACATATAAAAAGATTGCCCTTTCTTGCGACAATGGCTAACTGTAAAAATATTTTATAACAAAAATATTTTTGGAAAATATTAAGGAATGACAAAACAAGTAACATATTGTCATAATGCAAATTTCTACCTCTTGCCTGTGTGTCATGACAATGTGCTTGGATAACAGGTCCTCAGCCAACAGGCATGTTACATTTGGAGTAATCATTTGGGAAAACTGATTTATACTTAGTTCCCAAAAAGTAACCTGATGAGGAAGGAATTTTGCCCTATTAAGTGGTTAGATCCCCTATTCAAATTTCTCAGTCCTACAGTTCTATGATAATGTAGGAACAATACCTACTACGACTAGAAATAGAGGTCACACACACCATATTTGGTGTTCTTATCAGAGCAGTACCTATCTGACCTGGAATTGGTGGGCTTGTCTTTGGTACCCCTGTCATGTCAGATCACAGTCCGGTGGCAATGAGTTTCATTTGGGAAAACGGAGAGATGTATCCCTCCTCAGAGAAGAAGGATCTATTACCATGATGGCGAACCTATGGCACATATGTCACAGGTGGCATACAGAGCCATTTGTGTGGGCACGCAAGCCCCAGCCAAACTTACCTGCACTGCATAAGTGTGCACCTCTCAGCTGATTTTTGGCCCATTTTTCCAGAAATACTGTAAGTGACTAAATGGTCTGCTTTTGGCCTCCCAAGGCTGCAGAGGCTTCCCTCGAGCCTCTGGGAGGGCGAAAACAGCCTCCCCTGGGCTCCAGAAGGCCTCCGGAGGCTGAACATGGGTACTTATGGTATTTCCGGAAGGCCCATGGTTCAGCCTCCTGACGCAGAGGGAAAATGGCCTCAAACGGACCAAAAATCAGCTGGAAGGTATGCACATGCACAGTGCAGGTAAGGGGGCAGGGTGGGGGTGTTGCACGCACATGCATTTGTGGTGTATTGCATTGTGGGTGCTGGCACGCACATGTGCTTTTGGCACACCACAACAAAAAGGTTCGCCATCACTGATATATTAGGTTGGTGCAACTAATGGAACTGGCAACTAATGGAACTGGATAAGTTTCAGAAAGAAGTGGCTTTAAACGTGCAGATCTGCTGCAGAGTACTGCTGAATTTTTAGTCACTGCTTGGAATAGGAAGGGAACTGAGGCTCTGGATAGGATTGCATCCATATAACCTCTCCTAATCCATAGACCTCGTTGTCCCCATGGTATGCAAAGGAATTGAGAAGGATGAAATTAATGAAGAGACATCTAGAGTGCTACTGGCAGAAGACAAGGGACCAACTCAATCAAACATAGGTCTCTCTTGTAACTCTCTTTTAAGGTGAGCTGTCTCCTTCTGGGGAAGCAGGATACAGAGGTCCACCTGATGGAACATGCTGAGGAATTTGCTGATTTTCTGGAAAACAGTATCACTTGTCTTCATTTTCAGTTAGATCCCAGCATGGTTGCTGGTCTGGTGAAGGCACGTGGAGCATGCTCTTGCCCAGTTATATGGGAATGCTTTAACCCTGCTGCTCCTGAGGAAGTGGACAGGATCCTAGAGAGCATGCATGCAAGCATCTGTGTTTTAGAGCCATGCCTCTCCTTTCTTGTGAAAACTTCTTGGGACGTGACATGTAGGTGAGTTCTGGCAGTGATTAATGCTTCCTTTTGTGAGGGGATTATGCCTCAGCAATTTTAAGAAGACTGTGATCTGCCCTCTTCTTAAGAACCTATTGCTAGATTCCACACTGTTGGATAATTTTTGGTCTGTCTCCAATTCTCCCTTTTGAGCAAAGTTATTGAGAAGGTGGTTACATGATTGCACCAGAGTTTCCTGGATGAAATGAATTATCTAGACCAGGAATGTCAAAATCAGTTTTATTGAGGGTCACATCAAGGTTGTGTTTGAGGCAGGCTGGGGGGGGGGGGGNGTTTGAGGCAGGGGGGGGGGGGGGCAGAGTAGGTGTGGCCAGCTTGAAATCACTTGTATTGGTGCAGCTTGTGGTAATCTGACCAGAGGTAATCTTCCTCTGGTGCTCTACCAGAGGAAACAGGCTCTGGAGCTCTGTTTTCAGTTGCAGTGGTCTTCTGTAACCCTCTGGCAGTGAAAATGGAGTTTGGGAGGACTGCCTGTGGCCTTGGGAGCTCCATTTTTGGCTACGATGGCCTCCTGCCACCTTCTGTCAGCAAAAACGGAGCTTGTGATCCTCCTGAGCTCTGTTTTCACTGGCAAAGGCATCGCAGGCCAGTCCTTTGCTGTTTCCAGGATGGCCCTGCGGGCCATATTTAAGTAACCTGCAGGCCAGATCAGGCCCCCAGGCCTTGAGTTTGACACCCTGATCTAGTTTGGCACTGTCAAACTCAGGACCCATGGGTTCAATGCGTCATACGCTGCCCACGCCCATGCCTGGTTTAGTGAAGGGGGAAAAAGTCACGGTATGTCATGTGACACCATGAAGACGTGAGCTTGACACTCCTAATCTAGACCCTTTCTAGTCGGGATGCAGGTCTCGATATGGGATGGAAATGGCATTGATTATGCTTTTTGATGATCTCTGACATGGGCAAGTTGGGGGTGGTGCATCCATCCTTGTTTTACTTGATCCTTTGATACCATCAACCATGGTATCCTTCTGGAGCAATTTTCAGGCATTGGGAGTGGCAGGGATTCTTTGTTGTCCTGATTCCCCTTCTTCCTCTCTGGCCATTCTCAGTTGGTGTTGATAGGAAGCAAGAGGTCCAGCCCTTACCCCCTACTTTGTGGGGTACCTTAAGGTTCAGGTTGTATGCCATTTTTGCCCTTTCCTAGACCAACAATCCTTGCTCACAGTCACTCATACCTTGGTCACTTCCCTTCTTAATTATTGCAACATGCTCTACATGGGACTCCCCTTGAAAAGCATCCAGTTGGTTCAAAATGTAGCAGCTGGCATGGTTCTGTGCAGACCCAGCTGTGCACATGATTCACCTCTCAGGTGGGAACTGCATTGTCTTCCAATTTGTTTCCTGATGCAATTCAAGATGTTAGTTGTCACCATTAAAGCCGTACACAGCTTGGGACCAAGGTATTTAAAGGATCGTCTCTTTCCAAGGTCTTCTCCATGGTAGTTCCCTCCCTGTGGAACATCATCCCTACAGAGATTAGACTGGCCCCCACTTTGATACTCTTCCAGAAGGACCTGAAAACCTGGTTTTGCCAACTGGCTTGGGGAACCCAGAATGGGATGGAACCCATCATGTGTATATTGCTTTTTGTCATCAGAAGGGAGGGTTATTGCTTTTACTCTTTTAATATTGAGGTGGGGTTTTTTTTGTAAGCCATTTAGAATAATTGAAAGTGAGTAGCAATATAAATTCTCTAAATTAATTAAATACCATTTCCTAAGTAAAACAGATTTTGCAGTAAGCATCTTGTTTTAATAAGTATAGTCATATGGAATTTCCATGCTATGTGATCAAATTTTTAACATTTAAGAGTTGTGTCTAGCCAAAACCACAAGACATCTAGGGGGCATCTGATAGGGGAAGGCTGCCTCACATGAAGGAGCTCATGTGGTAAATGGACATTGACAATGAACCCCATTTATATATGTCAGCATATATTATGCCAAACCACAACTAAATGTTTGGGAGGAAGTCATCTTTCAGCTACTTTAGTTTCAGCAGAGCTGAAGAAAAGAGAAACTCTATTCACCTCCCTCTTAATAAAGATTTAATTATTCATTTAGTAATCTTTAGTTTTAACACTTCAAAAGTATAGATAAGAATGCATAGTCAAAATGTATAGAATATTTTGATGCACACCTAAGTTTACTTCTTTGATGTACACAATACAGTTTAACTGAAATCAAATGGAATAAGAATCTTCAATAGATCCATTGAGATTATGCATTAATTTCAAGCTTTGAAAGACATAATTTATTTTTATATAAAATCCATGTTAATTGTCAGTAGTTAAAATAAACAATAGTTTGTTTTTTTAATTCCAAAGTAACCCTCACTCTTTTTTAACAAAAATGTTTCCTCCTTTTTCATGTAATATTGGTTTATAATGCTGGATAACATTATGATTAATATTGCTATGGTTTGTTATTCAGAATTTATTCAAGGTTTTACTGTAACTTGATAAAATACATTGGTGTATGTAGACCTTGGTTGCTTCTTAATTAAAATGTGAGTAGCAAAAAAGAAATAAATGAATAATCCCAGGACTTGTTCAAACAAATAATAAGAGCCATTAACCAAATACTAAATTGCAACTGCTATAGAATCCTAGAGAAGAAAAATACATTTCAAGACCTTTCAAGCCTCCAAAGCAGTCTTTAACCTGGAAACAGAATTCCCACCAGTAAAACTACAGTAATTCTTCCAATTAGAGAACCTTACAATGTGATTAGAAGAGTAACCTAAGGTGAAATGGCAATACCACTGCAGACAAACTTTTGCAAAATTGCATTTATGCTAGTGCAACAGATTGAAACTTACCCAGAAAAAGAGCAATGGCAAGCACGACCGTGCTACTCACAAACACACCAAGGGACAGTTTGAGAAGTTTGCTGTCAGCTCTCTTGTTGGCTGGAACTGACCTCCCTGTTGTCTCTCCTTCCATCAGGATAGATTTTCACAATTCCCTGAAAAAAAACTCCGTTTTTCGTTTTTCTGCTGTTTGTTATTGTTGATTTAAAGAGAAGTCCCATCCATGAATCCCTTTCTTCAAATCTCTTTTAACGTTGAATATTTCAGCAGCTAACACTGCTGTCCAAACTCATTTCCAAATCTTTAACTCTTTCCAAAAATGGGAGTGGATAAGGGGGAGAAAAATGCAGTATTAAATTTCTTATTTGATCAGCTTAGAAAGGCACACAGTGACAATTTTATTTGCAGCTCTTGTTTGTTGCAAGCAGGGCAATTTTTGTCAGCAGGGCAAGGCCAAAAAAAATTCAGTGTTGCCCCAATGTATGATTTCACCATTCAAATTTATAAAATAATGTTTTCCAAATAAAAACTAGATTTGATAAAACTTTGCAAACATTAGATTGATTTTAAAAAATTGTTAAGCAATGTGATTTTCTTCTGAATTTCATTCATTTTCACTCTAGCTGCTGCATAATTTTCCTTTACAGAATAAATCTCCTCCAACTACAACTCCTTTTAAAGCTCCAAGGGATGACTGACATTGTTTTTATTTTAGGAGATGTGTTTATGACACCAAGTGCCAAAGATCAGAGTCATGTTTATGTGGAAGGCAAACTTGTTATTAAAACAACCTACAGATGGGATTTTTTTTAAGGCAAAAAACCCAAACAAGTTACTTTTCAGTGCCCGTGGAGTTTCTGAAGGTTCTATGCAAACACTGTGCAAAAATAAAGCTGCAATAAAGTGCTTTTATGAAGACAGGAAAGACAAAATATATTAAATAATTATGTTGAAAACTGATCTCCGACAAACAGAGTGTTTGCACTTTCAAATGTTAAAGCTGGAAATAATTCATTTGGAAGAGATTCAAAGAAACTTGATTAAAACTTAAAAATGACAGACCGAAAACAAAAGTCACTTTCTAATAATTGTTTTATGCTTAAAATATAGATTGGATTCTAAGCATCAGTTAATTTGATTTGTCTGCTATAGCAACTATATTGTGAGATTATTACAATCTGATGTCATTTGAAGTTATTTTCTACAGTGTATTGTTGTTGATTCCTTGTATCAACTTCTACTAGTTATTGTGGGGCAAAATATGGTTTATTCTTAACTGGCTTGAGTACTTCAGAGGAAATATATGGATTTAAATTTTTAAAAACCAAGTACATAAACCTTATTTATCCCAAGGCTGAAGCTTGACACTGAAAGGAATTTCAAGAAAAAACCTGCTTATGCCAAAATCCAGTGCTACCATCCTTTTGGCCTAGAGCTTTTAGCAACGTATTTGGTAAGGGAAAATATAAGGAAAAGGGGTTCTTTTTAAAGCATTTATTGCTGTCAAGCTAATTGCTTTGCTGTCTCATCTGCTTAATGACCTTGGATTTCATATCAGCTTTATTCTATTTGCAAAAATTACTATCATTTTGCCTTTCTGCTGTTTCTTTCTTGCATTTATTGCAAATTTACTTTACATTTATTGTAATTCTGCCTGTAGCTCATGATAAAATGGCTTTTTTCCCCATGTCTTCTGAAAATTCAAGTGCTGGAACTAAAAAGTATGTGAAAGATGACACTTTCTCTGAGGGCAAGGCACAGCCATTGTCTACTGTTATTTGTTTGGACCAAAAATCCATCTTTTTGCTGCCACTTCACATTCTGGTATATATTGTGTTTCCTAAGGGTTATGTGTGTGTGGTGTGTCGTCCATCCATTGGATATCACAAAGTGCACATATCACTCTCATGGCTTTATTATTGCAATCCTCCACATGGGACCACTGGGAAGCTTCACCTTGTCCATAATATAGCAATGTATGTAATAATGGGCATGCTTATATGACACCTCTCCTCTGCAATCTGCTCATAAAGCATTCCTGGATTGCTCTCAAGTTTCCATAAGAAGGAAGGGGGGAGATCTGATGGAGCAGTTTGTTGCTATGATCAGAAGCACATTCCACACATACCTTTCTCCAGATTATGTCTCAAGTTACCAAGCCTAGACAGAGATGCACGTTTTCCCACGAAAGTGCTTCATTGGAGAATGTTATTTATGACACACCCTGGGAGGATGGGGGAAACAGGGTCATAGGTGAACAGTAAATTATGTAGGGCAGAGCGACTGCACTTGGGAAAAGTGCTGACATGTTGCTCCATAATAAATAATTGGATTTCTTTAGAAACTTGGCTCGAGGCTCATGAATTAATTAGAGCATCCATCAGAACCCTGATAGCCAGTCGGTTGTTCCTTTTAACTGAATCAAAATTACTGGGAATCCTGGGTCCCTGCCTCTCCAATCACTCCCTGACATCTGGGGTGCATGGAGAGAAACTCAGGCAACTATTGCAGTGGGTGAATTATCTGAAGAAAGTCTGCTCCAAGAGACCGAAAAGGAGGCAGAGCTGTAATGACCCAGGGCGTGGCACAAGGCAACACAGTCAGATAATCAGTAGGAGTTCCTTTATTAGTTCCAACTTTGCCCACAATGTCCTGGTTACCTTCTGGCTAGAGAAAAACTCTCCCAGAACAGCTTTTGGCTGCAGAATCAAGTCCAAAACATGGTGAACAAAAACTGTAACTATAAGTCCAATCAAGGCAAAATGAGGTAATAAGGCCGGCAGAGCAGGAACAAGAATTCCAGACACGAAGGCACAGCAATAACCAAACACAGTTGGGAGGACACCAGGAACACAGATAACCCAAGTCAACACAAGATAAACTCATGTTTGCTCCCAGCAGATGCTGCACTCAGCATGCATCTCTTTTAAACTTTCTTCCCAGGTGTGGCGAATGAAGGGAATCAGGGCCTTTTCTTCCCCCCTGTAAGCCATGCAACCCATATTGCTCTCTTCTCTGTTCCTCCTGGTGTGCCCTAGGATAAAATGGGGGTGGGCCTGGATCTTCCTCTGAACTCCCTCTCCTTTGTTCTACTTCTCCCCTGCTCTGCCCACCCAGACATTGCTCTTTCCCAGTTTCTTCCACAGCCAATGGAGCCACTCCCACTCCGTCAGCTGTTAATCTTCCTCCTCAGATTCAGACTGACAGGGGCATGACAGAGCTTTTCCCCAACCAGGAAATTCCAGGACCCAGCAGCCTAATTGCAATAGGAGTGCAGCCCTCCCCAGACATCAAAGCTGAGATGTCTGCCCCAGTGACCAAAGCAAGAAGGAATGAGTATTGGTGGAAAAAAATCCCTAAAGCAGCTGAACTTGAATTCTCCCACCCTAAAACCTAGCCGAAGGGGGGAAGGGCTCTGAGCGAGCTGTGAAGAGTGGATTGGATGTGGAATTGGGCATAGGTCATGCTCCCAAAGACCCAGGTGGAAACCCTGGGGAGTTCCATAGAGCAGCTGAGTGAGGAATTTGACTGGGCCACTATTTGTAAGGAGGCACCCTCATGCTGCCCAAAGGAGAGGGGAGGTCCAGCTGATCCTTTTGAATTGAGAAGACACAGATGGGAATGCAGCCCCCCTTCTCCAGCCATTAGAAGGAGCCCAAGATTGCAACCAGTGCCTCTCCCACACAGCAGGCAAACCGCCCAGGGCAGACAACCTCCTCCCACTCTCCAAACTAGGGCCACGAGAGGTGGCCAGCCACATCAAGCGTAGTCTTTCAGTGACCAACAGAAGGAGGAAGGAGCAGTGTTAAACAACCGCCCCGCTTAAGGGGAAAATTTTATGAGGACCCCGACCAGCTAGCTCTGTTCCTTGATTTGGCTGACATCCACTTATAATGCTATGGACACCTCTACCCATCCCCCAGACACCTCTACCCATCCCCCAGAGCCATGGTGAATACCATCACCCAGGGGCTAGAGAAGGGGCTAGGCAAGGGAATGGCTAGCAGCCCTCCACAAAAGGAGAGCCCCTCCCAACTGCAGGATGTAGATGACTTCCTACGACTGCTAGAGGCCAGATTTGAGGAGGCGAAGGATGACCCGTATGTGGAAGATGAGCTCAGAAACCTAAGGCAGAGAGGGCGACCCATCAAGGAACACATCCATGAATTCAAGAGTCACTGGGAAGCTACCTCCTTTACCAGTGTGGCTCTTCGCGTTTTTTTCAGAACAAGCCTGGACAAGCAAATTGCCCAGTTAACCGCCTCCCAGGACATCCTGAACCAACTCTCTGAGTGGTTCTGAGTAGCCATAAAAGTCAACAGCAGATTGTGCGCCAACAACATGAGAAAGCAACTGGACACAAAAGAGAGGGGTGTACTCACTTTTGTTGCCAGTAGTTTAGACATTAATGGCTGTGTGTTGTGTTGAGGGGACAGCATGTTTACTGTCATACAAGCTGAATACTCACTACTTTACATTGTAACCAAGTTGTCACATGAAAAGATATACTTAAATATTTACAAAACTTGAGGGGGTGTGCTCACTTCTGGAATATACTGTAGCTCTCAAAACTCTGAGGAAAATTTTCGGACCTTTTTTCAGCCAACAGAGTGCTGCAAGAGGCCATGGAGAGTGAAAATGAGGTGCAAGGCCCCTCTCACATGGCCCATTTTAGCCACCAGAGGCACTGCAGGTCGGTCCCTTGATATTTCCAGGCTGGCCTTGTCTGGATTTAAGCACCCCATGGGCCATTAGACGAAGCCAGAGCTGCCTTTAAGGCTCAAGATGAAAAGAATCGAACCTAAGCCTTACAGGATAGGTGACAAGGTCTACCTCTCCACCAGATTTCTGAAATCCTTGCAACCATCCAAAAACTTAGGTCCTAAGTACATTGCCCTTTTTCCCATCTGCATTATTCACCCTGTCTTGGTGGAACTGCAACATCTTAAGTCTTTATGGCAAGTCTATTGTTTTTCTTTCTTTCTTTCTTTCTTTCTTTCTTTCTTTCTTTCTTTCTTTCTTTCTTTCTTTCTTCTTTCTTTCTTAAAATTTTATCTGGGTTTTCACAAAAAAAAACCATAATACAAATAAAACATCTTTTTTTGAAAATAGCATGGTCCCAGGTTATCACTTCTTCATACACTCATAAAAAAAAAAAAAAGAATGCCAACTGATATTCAGAAAAATGATTTTGTGTAAACCTGTTTTAAAACCACTACTAAATGTTGATTCATGTTTTCCGTTCATGTTTGCCTACAAATCTCTAGTAGATTTTCATAAAAATATAGCTTTTTATTCATCAAAACAATTAATTGAAAGTTTGCACTTTATCATAGTTTATTAAGTGGCTTCATTCAACACATAAAATTGGAATACAACTTGCTTTATATGTCTGGTTTGTTAGTATAGGACAACTTCAATGTGGTAAATTCCAGTGTTTATAGAATTCAGTGCCTATCAGATTATCATGGAACAGACTATCTTCTCTTAAGTACATCAGGAAATACATGAATTTTTTCATGTAGTGTATTGGCCTTTCACTAGAAATGGAGGGAAGAGTGTCTTCACACTGTATTTTGGGACCCAGTCTATAAACAGTCTTCTTTAATTAACAATAAAATAATTTTATTGAATGATTTTTAAGATTGAAAAAAAAAACCAGAATGGAACATTTTAATTTTTCTTGCTTTCTTATTGCACCAACATTACAATAAGAACTATATCTCAACTATTTTCAGGATCTGTTTATAGCAACACAATGAGCAAACAAAAAATCAGTACACGCAGATTTTACAAAAATATAATTTCATACCATGTGCAGAAACATACCGGGAGACATCGATCCAATAATCTAATAGGCTTCCACATGCATATTCAAATAGCATATATGTTAATTGATTACTTAAGAAATAAGATTTATCCCATCCATACAGTTGGGCTCAACTGGCACAAAATATAAATACAAGATTCATAAATGTCTCAGATCAACATGGCACCAGAAATGTTTTAGGTCCAGACCACACTGAATGAAATGGGACATACCTTGTGTTGTACAAATCTATCCCTCATTTATCATAGATAAAATTGGTTAAAGGGAAAGTATCAGGTGGATCATCGTGTCCTGCCATTCTATTGGAAGTGGGGGAGGGGAAAGGAGGCTTGCTGGCATTTTGGCATGCTTTTGCTATACTGCTTGGGAATTTGGAAGTCATTGTCTTTGAAGATGGAGTGGACTCTCTCCCAGCAGATTCCAGCCTCGGGACATCACACTGGCTGCCAGTGGACTGGTTAGGTTCAGCTTGGGGAAATTGAAAGAATTGCTTTGTGCTTTATGCAGGGTTTTTCAGTTTCTGCCTTACTTTCCTTAAATCACTTTCTCTCAGTAAAAATTCTTTCGATTCAACTTAATGGATTTAAGAGCCTTGCTTTCCTGAAGGACCAGCTGGAGCAGGTCCTTACAGCAAGTTTCTAGCATGTCTATTTTTAATGTATATTTGTCCCTCTATGATTAGAATCAATATCAAAGCAAAAAGGGCATGTAATCTTACATATATTTCAACTTTTCATATTTAATTTGGAAAAATAGTCTACCCCATAGTTTTAACACTTGTTTGATCTACTATTCTACCCTACTTACAATAAATACACAGACTGATTTTGATTGACATTTCACTACATACTCATTAATTCAGTAACACTATATTCATTTATTTATTCAATCAATCACATTTATGTGGCCACCCATCTCGCAACAAGTGACTCTGGGTGGTGTACAATAATGGTGTACCAATTAATGGTACAACACTATATCATTATTAAGTAGCTCGTAAATCTTACAGGTGGAAAGATAACAATTTATATCTTTCTAAGTTGAAAAACAGATGATGAAAAAAGAAACTAAATAATTCATTTCTTTTATAACTAGGGTCAAGTACTTTCATGCTAATTCTTATGCAGCAAAGACCATAGATTTTAACACTACCACGATGGTAAATTATGATGGTGCTTTTGTGTCACTTTTTCATGATAGAAATTTTATTCACCATGAAAAAGTTGTAAAAAACCCAGTGAGTTAGAAGGTATTATTAAAAAAATAACATCTACTCTTAAATTTCTTTCAGGGAAGCACAGTGATCATTTGACAACAAATGCACAAGTCACACCATGATTATTAAACTGATGAATGTTGGAAAAAAAATCTACAGTATCACACTAAATGCTAATATTGACTTTTAAAACTGGTGTTCAAAATTCTAAAATAAACATAATAAAATGATCACATTCTAAAGGTTCAGTGCATTCAGCAGCTATAATTTTGCTGCTAATTCAGCTAAGTTGACTTCCAAAAATAACATACTAATTCATCAAAATATACATTGTGCATTTGCTTTTAAATTAAAATAATAAAAACCATTTGAAGAATTATCAATTGATAGTGTGACTAAGTTTCAAAATAATCTACAGCATATAATTTAGAGTCAAGATACCAAGACAAAGCATGTGGCAAGCCTACACGTTTCATGCAGCATGTAGCTCAGTCTTTCAGCTTCAAATATCAGCCTTCTTCCAAATAGTATAAAATACCCATCTAAAAGATAGTCAAGGAATCCAATGTTTTGTTTTCTCATAAGCTTCGTTTCCCAACACATATAAGTAAGTATCATTTCAAAATAAATAAATCTTCGTTACTTCCAAAATAAAACAAGAAACTCATTTTAGCATGCTTCATCCTTTACATCTCAGGTACAATTTTTTTTTGAAAAAAAAATAAATTATACTGCTAAGCAGAAATTCGTTGATGATTCATTAAGATATTAAAATTATGATTGCTGAAGCATCAGGAAAATTTGCATTAAAAAGTTGTAACCGAGTAT
Organism: Laticauda laticaudata; assembly: GCA_004320025.1. NCBI lineage: Eukaryota > Metazoa > Chordata > Lepidosauria > Squamata > Elapidae > Laticauda > Laticauda laticaudata. The sequence continues at coordinate 28,400 of BHFT01062757.1, read as the reverse complement.
TTGTATATTTTCAGGATTATGAGTTCTTGGCCAAGAATTTCTTATATTAAGACAGTACACTGTGTTAAGCCATAATATACTTTAGATTTAACGTGTCATTCTGGTTAAGCCAGCTATGATTTAGCACCAACTGAAATAGGATTGTTAACAAACATGATTTCTTATTGAAGGATACAGCTCCATGTATGAGGGGACACATACAACTTCTTTTGAGAATTCCACAGGACAATATAATCTGCCAAGCTGTTCTTCATAGAGAGACAAGGCTTCTGTGAGGTTGACACAATTTCCCTGCAAGGGAGCAGGATTAAAAAAACTGGGTCAAACAATCTAGTGGAAGGGCAGAGGAGACAATTATATAAAAAGAAACATTTCATGAATTGGTTCTTTATTATTAGAAGACTTTATAATGTGAGTGTGTATTACTATAAATATATATTATGACTGCTGCAACAAAGGTGAAGCATAGAAGGGGAAAAATAAGAGATCACTTTTACAAAAATGATGTCTATCAATTGCAACAAAGGCTATTGTATATAACCAAATGATAATCTTATACAGCATATCGCAATTAGAATAATGGAATATGAATATTCCAAGGGCAGATAACTAAGGATATATTTTCTTATTTTACTGCTATTAAAATGCTTTTTCATTAAAATATTTTTGTGAATATTTAAAAAGTGGAATCTATCAAAACTATTACAGAATAATAGCAAATTATTATTTAAGCAAGATCAAAATGTTACATAAAGCTTGGATAGTAATCTAAAATTAACCACAATCAGCAGTGGTTATTTGGTTCTGCTGTCTTTTACAAAGCATATAATTTTGCCCACCTCAAATTGAATAGAATAGTACATAAACAACCTGTGTATATAATTTAAAAATCACAAATAGAAACAAGGCACTAGGTAATTTATGGGACAACATACTGAAGTTGTTTAATGGCATGACAAAATCTATATAATGTAAGTAATCTAAAATCTTGTTTCATAGACCATCATTCTTTTTATCCAATTCTAACAATCATCTTCAAAAGTAAATAAATCAGAAGAGACAGTGAGCAAAGAAATTAGATGAATGAAAAATTAAGATACTCAATATGCAACACTGCATTTAGCAAAGTTTATAAATTTCTTTTCCCAAACAGTATTTATATCAAGAACAGGTAATACTCCACTACATTTGATCTGTATACATTCATACTTTAGGATGATTTATTTGCCATCAATTTATGCTCTTATAGATCCATCAAAACATCTGTATAATTATATATACTGTACTTGAAGGCAAAATGAATGTGAGATGGAAGAAAGATTCAACCCTGAAGTTTCTTATAGTTGGCAGCTGAAATGGGTGCATGCAAGATCTGTCCACAAAGTCTATACAAAGCATACTAACTGTGTGCAATGCCTGAAACAGATTTAAATGCTTCACTTACACATTTCTCTACCTTACATTTGTGAATGTTTTCTAAACAAATGGATCATGTCATTTCAAATCTTTTCACCAATGAAACAGACATCTCTAATACAATAAGTACCTTATTTTTCACACTATATGATGCATTCTCCCTCTCCAAAAGTGGGTGGAAATGTCTGTGTGTCTTATAGAATGAATGTTGCTGAAGCTCGGCCCACCCGCCAGCCCCCACCCTTCAGCCTCTGCCTCCCAGCAATTTGCCTCCTTGCAGCAAATAGCAAACAGCCTGGTCAGCTTCAGCAAAGCAAGATTTAGCACAAGCATCCGATTGGTGGTTGGATCAGCCTCCTGGAATACCACTGATCAGCTGTTCCAGGATGCGGGGATCAGGCTGAATCCCAGGTACCTGGATTGGGCCAAAAAGGGGGCACGTGGAGGCCAAAAATGGGGCACATGGAAGCCAAAAGTGCAGAGATGGTGATCTACGGTGACAGGTAGCGGCGACCCCTGCAGCCTGGAAAAGCTGATCGGCGGTGTTCCAGGAGTCTGATCCAACCGCCAATCAGCTGCTCATGTTAAATCAGGCTATGCTGAAGCTGACTGGGCTGTTTGCTATTTGCTGCAAGGAGGCAAATTGCTGGGAGGCAGAGGCAAAAAAATTTTTTTGTTTTCCTCCTCAAAAGTTAGGAGCCTCTTATAGAGTAAAAAAATACAATATACAGATATTTATTTATCTATTTATTTTGTCAAACACTTAGAATATAATAGAAATAAGAATAAACACAAGTTTAAATGCATGAAATAGAAACTAATAATTGGGGACAATAAGACAGAGATGGTAGGCACGATTGTGTGCTTATGCACGCCCCTTACAGACCTCTTAGAAATGGGGTGAGATCAGTAGAGGTTAGTTTCAGGGTAAAAGAGTGGGGGTTTGAGCATGTGATAATAGAATCAGGTAGTGAGTTCCAGGCATTGACCACTCTCTTGATGAAATTGTACTTCCTGCAATCAAGTTTGGAGTGGTTTACATTAAGTTTATACCTGTTGTGTGCTTTTATGTTGTTGTTGTTCAAAGCTGAAATATTCATTTACTGGTAAGACATTGTAACATATGATTTTATGTACTATGCTTAAGTCCAATCTTAGCTGGCATAAGGGTGATAAGGTGCTTTGCTAATTCATATTACAATTTAAAACTATTGGTGTTGCAAATCAATAAGAATATAGAACTTTAAAATGGGCAACATGGTTCACATATGGCTCAATTAACACCTGGAACTGATTACAGTTGCAATTAAAAAGGAAATTATTGCATTTCACTAACATAATTCAGGTGGGAAGAATCTTTTAAGGAAAACCTTCCAAAGCATTTATTTACCTCTAAATCATCCAAGATTTTGTAAGGCTCACCAAATATTGGCCACACTATCCTGGTGTACTACATTTCTAGCTGGTCTTATGTGGCTTTTTAAAGATAAGGAGGCTGAATTGCAGTCCACAACTCTTTAAACATTGATGCCACTGCTTTAGAATTCGATGCATAAAGATATTAGGATGGAAAATATCTCCATAAAAATCATGTAACCTGGCTCAATTCCATATCTTGCCATGCTGGATAGGGATAATAAAGTTTTTATTCTCAATAACCCCAGAAAATGCCGTAAGAAATCTGAATTTCAACTATGTAATTGGAATGACATTAAGATCTTGAGTACACCTCATGAAGCATGCCTTGAACTTCCAGAACATTTAATTTTCTACTTGAATTCCTATATTAACAAAAGAATAGATTTTCATCTCCTACTTTGGAATATGAATCTCAGGAGCCATTATGGAACTATAGGACTTGATAAGCAAAACAGTTTAGTAATCTCATCACAAAGCCAGGTTATCTCCAATAATTTTTCTCTAGGGAAACAAATGTCCAAAAATCTTGTAATCTTTACTAGCAATTGTTCTGAAAGCTGGAATGCTTCATACATTTATTTACCTCGCTTTAATGCATAAAATAAAATGAAAACAACTTATAAAAAGTTATAAAATTGAATTAAACCAGTTCAGTTTAAGTTCTGGCACCAGAAACCAGGAGTCTAAGTTCTAGGCCTCCCTTAGGCATAAAAACTAGGAAAGTAACTTTTGGCTAAGTACCTCTCAGCACAACCCACCTCACAGGGGTAACTGTTGTGTGAAAACAGGAAGCAAGGATTCTAGGGTATGTTCATCTCCTTGATTTTATCAAATATAACATGGTGAAATAATAACATAACTATGTGGTATAAAACTTCAAACTATATTTTTATAATTATAGTCCTATGCATTTTCAGAAAAATATTTTTTTAAATTTTGATATTTTGGCAACAGTGAAAATTAAAAACTTTGAGAACCACAGAGCATATTTAATCCTTAATAATGCTGATATAAATAATAGCCAGACAAGATAGTGTATTTTTATTACATTAGGTATATTTGTAATCTAATTGAAGCATAGCGATCAAATTAATATTGGCTATTTGTTTTTGTTATGAATTGCTCATGCTACTATATATTTGTTAGTGATCAAATCGATATTTCTTGTTTGTTTCTTATATGATACACTGCTAGAAATCATTTGTTAGGAATTGAGCTTCTGCTTATATTATTGTATACTGGGATGTCGAACTCACGTCACGGTGGTGCCATGTGACATATTGGGACTTTTCCCCCCTTTGCTAAACTGGCCGGGGGTGGGGCCAACATGTAACACATCTGGCCCGTGGGCCTGAGTTTGACACCCCTGTTGTATACTGTCAGAAATTAGCTGTTAAGAATTAATTCTAGCTTAGTAAATTGTAGCTTTGATACTGGTTGGCATTAGTGCAAAGCTTGTTATCTCGCTTCTGTCCTTTGATTCAAACCTAGGTACATCCTTGAAAATATAAAAGAAATTGTTACTCAGGAGTATCAGGCTCCATAGATAAAGGAACCAGAGTAGGGAGTTTCCTGCCTCATAGATAGTACCACAGCAGGGAATTACCTGAAATACTTCTGCTGAATAAACAGCTTGGCCAGATAGGGGAATCGTCCCACCCCAACACATGGCTATAGGGATGCTCCATAGATAAGGTGGTCAGAGACAGGGGCCTGAACAAAGAAACTTTGAAGATAAAAGACCTGCGTTGATATTGAACCTTTGTCTCTAACTGGGTAAACTTTGTCTCCAACAGGGTAAAAATGTGTATAGTTGGGCATTGTTTACCTGAACGCTACTTTTCCTTGTAGGCAAGACAGGTCAGGATGGGTGATACTCTCCTTTAGCTGCTGAGGATTGAGTTTGTGCAAAAGGCTTATTAGCCTAGCTCCGCCCACTCCGGGTAGCACTACGAGTGGAGTGTGCAGTGATACCCTTGGGTACCGGCAGGGACTGACTGGAATAAGCTTGAGCAATACATGCCTTGATCCTTCTACTCACCGTAGATGGGGTCACCTTACCTCCCAAGGTGGAAGGTTGGAACGAACAAAAATAAAGACACCGTTCTGCAGAATTCAGCAGTACATTTAATATAAACCTGCGCACATCCAAAGTATGCCAAGCCTTTTCCAACTCATGGACCAGATGAGGGGAAAAATCTGGAAGAACCTGTTCCTGAAGTAGGTATTGACTTTAAGGATAAAGGCTGGATCTAACCTTAAAACCCCCCCGGTGGGGATGGAAAATAGAGAGATCAGGACAAACTGAGTATGCGACCAACTCTGAAATTCTCCTCACCAAAGTAACTACCAGGAATGCCACCTTCAGGGTGAGGAGGTGTAGGCTGGACTGTCGAAGCAGTTCAGACGGAGGTTTCGTCACTGACTGCAAGACCTTGGTCAGATCCCAACTGGAGTACCTATGTAACATAGGAGGACAAAGATTGGTCACTCTGAGGAACCTACGGACCATAGGGCGCTGAGCCAAAGAGTCTAACTTTCCACAAGCTAACATTGATGAGATGGCAGATACCTGCCTGCGTAGATAGTGGAAGTGTTGGTGGAAAGGCCCTTATCTAGGCCTGCCTGCAGAAATTCCAGAATAGCAGCCACCGAGGCTTGTAAAGGTGAGATGTTAGACTTGATACACCAAGAAGAGAAGGGTTGACAAGTAACTTCATAAATACAAATTGTAGAGGGTCTCCTGGAGTATCCCCTTGTTGGAGAGTTGGGTGTTTTTTAAGATGCCTCACTCAATTGCCAAACTGCCAGATGTAGCCACTGGGGCTCTGGATGAGTCAGGGACCTCTGAAGAAGAGAGACATCCTCCTCAGGAATCCGCCAAGGGTGAATTACAGACAGGCCCATCAAATCAGCAAACCAATGCCAGCAAGGCCAAAAGGGAGCCACTAATATCACTTCGGCCTGTTCCAACAAAAATTTCCAAATCACAGGTGGGATTAGTGGCAATGGAGGAAAGGCAAACCAAAAGACAAACCAGGAGGCCAGCTGCTACCTAAAGTGTTGGTCCCTTCTGCCCCCTGGGTGAAATATCGAGTGAAAAACCTGGGCAATTGAGCATTAAAGGAAGTGCTTAAAATGTCATCTAAATAACACTGTAGCGCACTGGGAGAGAACGAGGGTGCGCTGCCAAGGGAGCCAGAACTTTGGTAAAGACTCTAGGGGCAGAGGATAGCCCAAAGGGAAGAGCCCTGTGCTGAAAATGGTGCCCCTGGTAACAAAACCTTAAAAACTTTTTATCTGAGTAACAAATGGAAACATGTAAATAGGCTTCTGTCAAGTCTACAGATGTGAGGAAGTCCGAAAGTCCTGCCTAATGCTCTCTAGAATAGAAGAAAGAAAGTCCATCTTAAATGCCCGTTTCAGGTCAAGAATTGTCCTCCACCCCAACCCACCCCTTGAGGCCTTGGGAATAACAACAATTCTAGAATAGAGTCCCATCCCCTATTGTTGTAGGGGAACCTCCTGGATAGCCTTGAGATCTAGCAAATGCTAGATGGCCAACTCCGTCTCCCAGCATCTCTAGACAATGGGCAGGAGATAAAGAACCTTGGAGTAGTGGAGTAGAAAAACTCAAGAGAAAGACCCAATCTAACTGTGGACAAAACCCAGGCATCAAAAGTAATGCCCTCCCATTGGTCTGCAAACCATGCTAATCGGCCACCAATGGGAATAGACTGTGCATTAGTGCTGGCGATAGTATGGGTGACTTCCTCCTCCTCAAAAGGGCCGTGTGGCAGAAAACTGCTGTTTGCCTTTGCATGAATGATCAGGAGGTGGTTCTTGGTGTTGGTAAGCAGACTTGGATGAACATTGGAAACTGGAACTGGATTCCCCTCTGAATTGAGGATGTTTGAAGTAAGGAGTGGCTCAATGTTGAGCCTTCTTGAGAAGCAAAGGAAGAATTTTACGCTTATCTTTGGTTTCGACTAAAAGGGGTCGAGGACCTCCCCAAAGAGCTTGTCCCCTTGGACCGGGGCAGACGCCAACTTCCATTTTTGTCTGCCATCAGCTTGCCAGTTGCACAGCCAGCACATGGGCCTGGCTACCACTGAGGAAGCAATTGTTCAATATGTTTTTCCTCTGCCTTGAGGATTTCCTTCGGACCAGATGGAGCCGACAAGGAAGAGGCCAGAGCTGCGACTGAAGCATCTACTGTGGGAACCTGGAGCGTCTCAGTGAGTTCAGGTCCCACATTAAAGAGGCCAGAGGACTGGGCCCTAAGGCAGGAGCTTCCAGCTGTTTCCTGATCACCTTCAGAAAGTTTAGGAGACGGAACCACTTCTTTCCTCACTTCCGGTTTGTCAGACAGAACATCTGATTCCTCAGGAGGAAGTGAGGCTACCTCATCATCAGCACCTTTCTGATTGGCGGTGTTCCTCGCCTTGAACAACAAGGGACTAAACAAGGGGCGTTTAAAACAACTTGTGAACACAGGAATCTCACGGGACATGCCTTCATCTGCTGACATATCAGATTCTGGCTTGTCAGGTTCCCCACCAAGGATGGAACCACTGAGGTAGCAAGAGCGAAGTCCTCAGCCAACACAGAAACCAGATCCTAGACAAAGGAATCTCTTTCTGACAAGAGAGCTTCTCGAACCCGGGACCGTCTTTCTGATAAATCAGAAGCAGCAGAAGAATGTTGGGTTGCTCTCTGCAAGCCTTCTGAGATGCCCTTCCTGATGTCCTTGTCAGTGAAGATCTGTAAATTTACAGGAACATCAGAGTCAGAAGGTTCAGCTGGTCTGAGGCCAGTAGCGGTAGAAGGAAAAAAGGGTTCCACCCTCGGCTTACTGCGTCCACGCTCTTGCCAAGGTACAGCTTCACCCTCATCAAACTGATTGCCTCCCTCAGAAGTGCCTCTCCTGGACACATCAGTGGACCACGTCTGGATGTCAGGTCTAGAAGGTCCAGGCTTCTCCAAATCCACTTCACTGATGAGTGATGCCGGAGAAGTAGCCCTTGTAGGTATTAAGTGAGTAGAGGCCTGATGCACCTTGGCTATCTGCTTCTCTACGGCCTGATAGAGCCTGGAAGCATCCTTCTCCTGTGCTTTAGAGGCCTTCTTCACAGGCTGCTTTCCTTTGATAGAAGCAGCAGGAGCCACCTTTTGAGGCTTGGCAGCTTTAGAAGCTCTGGTTTCCCTTGGGGGCTTCAGCCATCTTGAAACAGCAAGGCCTATTCTGGACTGAAAGTCCTGTGCAAGGAGGAAAGCACATGAAGGGATTTATAAAGGACTTCAGGGGGAATCTTCTCCATCCCCACACCAACCACCACTCTCTTCTGCCCTGTGCAACTTCAGCAGGATGTTTTAATACATCCTCCTGGGACTCATACCCTCCTGGGCCTAATAGGGCAATAACTATAGACCAGGCCTGGCTGGAAGCTCAAGGGTCTTGGTCTACCACAGGATAGGGAAACCAATCCCCTACCAGTAAAATTATGAAAAGCTAGCACCTACCCTTCTATGTCTTCCTCAGGAACAACCAAGACTGATGATGACAAAGGCACAGGAGTGGTGGGAAGAAGAAAGGCCTCTTCAAAATGGCCACCTTGTCTTTGATCACTTTCCAAACTGGCCATCCACCACAAGATCTTCACAAAATGGCTGCTTCTAGCCACCGTGCTCCTTCCTTTCTTCGTCCCCAGGAGCTTCCAAAAGGCAGACTCTTTTGATGCCTGCTTCACCATGGGGATTAGGACAGCCCCACGGCTCTGTAAAGAGCATGGCTGATGCCCACGCTCACCAAAATGGTCACCTGGCTGATGCTTAGCCTTCTTTTCGCCACGGACAGCCCAAAGGGGTCCCGTGGGTTTGTAGCAAGGGCGGAAGCTGCCGCCCTTGACGAATGGCCCTCCAGCTGATTGATTCCTTCCTCTTTGCCCCAGAGGGCTGAAATGGACCCCTGCGGTCCCTGCAGGCTGCTCTGAAACTCTGGAGCAGTCCTCAGCTATTTGATGCTCCTGAGACCTCAGCTGAGAAGCGGAGCGACAAATTTAAAAGGGAAGGGCAAACGGAGGCTTTTTTTAAAAAAAAATACAAGACATTTTTCCTTTGCAAAGCTGTCTTTGGTCACAAAAAATACCCAAAGGCAGGAGAGGCAATACTCTGTGTCCTTCTCTGCGAAGGACTGAGTAGAAACTTGGAGAGGCTACCTGGAGTGGGCGAAGCTAGGCTAATAAGCCTTTTGCACAGACTCAGTCCTAAAGAGCTAAAGGAGAATATCACCCATCCTGACCTGTTGCAGCCTTACAAGGGAAAAACTCTGGGCCACTCTCACAGAGGTGTAGCTATTCCTTGCATGCTTTTTGACTGTGCGTTTTGGAAAAAGTTTGATGCAGATTCTTTTCACTTTGGCCAAAATAAAAAGCTAAATACTTTTGCAAGCCTCGTCTCGAGTCTCATTCTGTTTGGTATTTCGGTGGCTTAGGAAATGCCTGGGACCTTACATCGTAAATATTTAACAACTATCATTCTATGAAAAAGCTAATGCTGCCACAGTCTAATCAGATTACATCACTCACAACTTAATTTAAATGTACCATATAGTTCCAGTCTCTGAATTTGTTAGCAGACATTTTTAGTAATAAAACTCCATCTAGTGGTTATATTCAACAATGGAGTGAAATGGTATTCAGACAGTAGTGGTTATATTCAATAATTGAGTGAAATGGTATTCAGGCACTAGTAAATAAACTACCAAATTTGATACACTAAGGCAGAGTTGTGGTATATGGCTATAGGTAAGCACAATAAAGAAAAACAATAAAATCACAACACAGTACAAGCTACAGCACATCACGATAATATAATACTTAATTTTAAAATTTTAGTTAATCTCAGCACAATCATAATTTAATCAGTATATAATTAATTTAAAAAATGAGTCAATTACATGTAAGCAACAATGAGGTGGTCACTGACCTGGAGCCAGACATTCTGAAATGTGAAGTCAAACCGGCCTTAGGAAGTCTGAGCAACAACAAAGCTAGTGGAGGTGACAGTATTCCAGCTGAGCTGTTCAAAATCTTAAAAGACATGCAGTAAAAGTGCTACACTCAATTTGCCAGCAAATTTGGAAAACTCGACAGTGACCAACGGAATTGGAAAAGGTCAATTTACATTCCAATTCCAAAGAAGAGCAATGCCAAAGAATGTTCAAACTACCACACCATTGCACTCATTTCACATGCAAGCAAAGTTATGCTCAAAATCCTACAAGCTAGGCTCCAGCACTATGTGGATCGAGAACTACCAGAAGTATAGGCAGGATTTCAAAGAGGCAGAGGAACTAGAGTACAAATTGCCAACATATGCTGGATTATGGAGAAAGCTAGGCGGTTCCAGAAAAACATCTACTTCTGCTTCACTGACAATGCTAAAGCCATTGATTGTGTGGATCATAACAAACTGTGGCAAGTTCTTAAAGAGATGGGAGTACCAGACCATCTTATTTGTCTCTTCAGGAACCTGTATGTGGGTAAAGAAGCAACAGTGAGAACTGGACACAGTACCACTGATTGGTTCAAAATTGAGAAAGGAATTCAGCAAGGCTGTATAACGTCGCCCAGCCTATTTAACTTATATGCAGAGCACATCATGAGAAAGGTGGGCTAGATGAATCACAAGCTGGATTTAAGATTGCTGGGAGAAATACCAACAACCTCAGATATGCAGATGATACCACTCTAATGGCGGAAAGTGAAGAGGAAAAAGAGCCTCTTGATGCAGGTGAAAGAGAGTGCAAAAGTTGGTTTGAAACTTAACATTAAGAAAACTAAGATCATGGCATCTGGCCCTCTCAAATCCTGGCAAATAGATGGGGAAGAAATGGAGGTAGTGACAGATTTTATTTTCCTGGGCTCCAAGATCACCGCAGATGGGGACTACAACCAATAAATTAAAAGACACTTGCTTCTAGAGAAAAAAGCTATGGCAAATCTAGACAGCAATACTAAAAAGCAGAGACATCATCCTGCCAACAAAAGTGCATATAGTCACAACTATTGTTTTCCCAGTTTCAATGTATTGTTTGTGAATGTGGGACTGTAAGGAAGGCTGAGCCCCAAAGAATTGAGGTCTTTGAATTATGGTGCTGGAGAAGACTCTGGCAAGGCCCTTGGACTGCAAGGTGATCAAACCGGTCAGTCGTAGAGGAGATTAACTTTGACTGCTCTTTAGAAGGCCAGATCTTGAAGATGAAACTCAAATATTTTGGCTACCTAATGAGAGGGAAGAACTTACCAGAGAGGAGTCTAATGCTGGGAACATTTGAGGGCAAAAGAAGAAGGGGATAGCAGAGAATAAGTTGGCTGGATGGAGTCACTGAAGCAATCAGCATGAGCTTTCAGAGGCATAAGAGAATATAACCTGACACATAATTAATCAAAAGCTCTGGAAAGACTAGGTGAAGATTAATTGGGCCAATGGATATGTCAAGCTGGGACTTGGATGGCAGCAATGAGAGGATAGATAACACAGTCTTGGAAAAATCAATGATTTTGGAATTTGGTTCTGCCAAAATGTAGCTGGCTCAAAACAGATTAGCAAAATTTCTGGAACGCAATTATTTTCTCCTAGATTGGAGGCAGTTTGGTGTAGTGGTTAAGACATAAGGCCAGAAATTGGAAGATCTGAGTTCTAGTTCCACATTAGTCATGAAGCCAATTGGGTGACATTAGGCCAGTCACTCTTTCTCAGCCCCGCGGAAGAAAGCAAGCCACTTCTGAAATTTTGCCAAGAAAACTACAGAGATTTCTCTAGTCAGTCACCAGGAGTCAATACTGAATCAAACAAACAAACAAACAAGTCATGGCAGAACATCTATCTCATACATATTCCAACATTTCAAGTAGGATACTACTGTCTAACTTCACTTTAACCAAAGAGAAAACATCTCTGTGGAAGAAATGCAATTAAGTCAGACTGGCAAATTCCATTAAAAGTAAAGTGTGGCTCCTAGGATTTTTCCATTTCAAAAGAATGAAAAATCTTAGCTTCTGATGGAACTCACCACCCCCCCCCAAAAAAACCACTGTTCTTAATTCACTCCCTTCTGAAGCACAGCATACAACTTAATACTAGACTTTGGTATGACTTTTCACTCCAAACACACCCTAACATGCTTACCTACAAAGCCATCTAAACAAGGTTCTTTTCAAAATTCCCGACAGTTGTATTATCTACAACAATTCCACCTGTCATACCTGGGTGAAATATTTTCCATCAGGTTTCAAGACTCTCATTGAAAGGTCCAGAATCATTCGTAGAAACTCCCATGTGGAATCTAAATTTAAACATACTAATTGTTTAATTAGGAATTGAATAATTCATAAACGTTAAGTGATGAGAACAACTACAACTTGCAACATCATTGGATTCATGTATGATTTTTTAGGATACTCTGGAAATAAAAAGCCATGGAACTTCCTTTAAACATTTTTTTTTATAAATATAGGACAATTATTTAGAAAACAATTTCCAGCATTGCAGAAAATCTATCAATTATCTGTAGATGTGAGGGCCAATAATGCTTGTCTCTATTTTCCTCCCCACCCCTAATATGCACAACTTATAAAACTATACTTTACATACCCACTTGTTCTCTCTCTCTCTATTCTTCAGATGTACAATAAGTTACTTAACTACAAAAGAGATTTTCAGAAAAAAATGATTGACAATAAACTTTGCAAGGGAATGCATAACAGCATCTTGCAAAAGAACACAATAGCATCCCAACAAAGATTTGGATAGTCCCAATCATGCTAGCTTTTTATAAGGTATTATGGACATGACTGTTTCCCAGATGTTTAGACCAGGTAATTAGTCACGTTCTGCTGGTTAAAGCTGCTTGTTTTGAACTGATCTTTATTTTTTATTTTGGTACACTATATTTGGTTCAGATTAATAGCCCCAAGCCAATCAGGTGGCAGGCAGAAGCAAGGGTACTGCAGGAGCAACGTGCAATTGCCAATCGCAGGGGCTGGGGGGAGCAGCATGCGATGCAAGATTTTTTAAAAAAACAACTGCAGCTCCTTAACCCTAACCCTAGCAGATCTGTCACCAGGAGACCAGGAAGCGTGGGGGGAACCTTATGGGGGCTTCATAAAGACACAACTCAAGTCAGCCCCAACAAAAGAGGGGAGGAAGAGCAAGGCTAGCACAGCATCTGGCATTGAGGGGGGATGGCTGGAGGGCATGGCAGGTGAACAGCAAGGCTGGCGCAGTTTCTGTGATTTCAGGAGGCATGGGGGAGCGCAGGCAGACGGCAAGGCTGTTGTGGTTTCTTCAATTGCAGTGAGTATGTGGGGCAGGGCCGCAGGTGAATGGCAAGGTGGGCATGTCTTATGTGATTGCAGGGAGGCTGGGGTCATGGTGGTGGTGGTCGGCAGGTGAAGAAAGGTGGCATGGGCTTGGGGGAACCCCGCCATTGCCACTCCGGCTTGATGCCTAACAGGCAATTCAGCTGTCCCCAAGCCATGCGCTCATCTGCTTTGTCCCCTCAGCCTCCTGCAATCATGTAAGCATGTCACCCTTGCTGTTTGCCCCCCCATGCCTACTTCAATTGCAGAAGCCGCACCAGTCTTGCTATTCCCCTACTGCGCCCCCTCCCATAGCTGCCCCCCACAACACCCAAAGCCACACCGGCCTTGTTCCTCTTCCCCTTTCTTTGGAGCTGAGTTGCAAGCCAAGCTGCCTTTGTGAAACCCCCTTGATGCACCCTTTCCTCCCTTCCTACTCCCCCCAACACACTCTTGCCTGTCTGCCCCCCCCAGTGGCCCCAACGTTGCTATTCCCACCACTATTCCCACTCCTGGTGACAGATCTGCAAGGCTCCAAAATCTGCACAACAGCCAAAGTACTTAAAAAAAATCTTATATTGCATGCTTGTCCCATCCTCCCACAACAGCCCCTGAGATTACCCATCGCACATTGTCCCCGCAGAACCATTGCTTCTGCCTGCCACTCGATTGGCTTGGGGCTATTTATCCCGTGCAGCCAATGGCCCGGATCAAATCGTGTCTGGGCAAATGGGCAGGGCCGAAGGACCAGGGACGGAGAGCAAGGGGCCCGCTGGCCATGGAGAATGGCTGTGGAAAATCTAGCGGAGGAGGAAAGCTGGCTGTAAATAGGCTAAGGCAAGTGGCTGGGACTAAAGGAGGTGCAGCCAAGAGTCCATACCTAAATGTCCCATTCTGTCCTTCTACACTACACACAAACTGTTGTGAGGTGTCTGATCCTCCCTTCAGATTTTCCACTAGAACCTATGAAGGCTGGAGTAAGTCAGTAGAAAGTAGATTTGCATGAATGGACAATTTTCTTCCTCAATCTGAGCTTTCCACATATTCAGACAAATGCCCCAAAGATATTATTTTTTTTTAGGAAAATAAAGCAGAAATATAATAAAAGTTTTTAAAAATAACCTTCTTCTGGAGATGTGGAGATTGGAACAGCTGTCAAATCATTAATTACATAATCAAACATTCTTTCTTCTTTGGCATATCTCTTCAGAACTGGGATACAATCTTCTATTAGTACCTAAAAAAAGTAGTAACATTTTGTCTCCTTAACATAATAATGATGCCCATAAGGTTACTAATTAGCACTTTCTTTAGTAGTCATGATGAACGGAGTAACCCAACTCTATCAATTCAACTGTTATATCACTCAAAAGATCATGAACTATCCATATAAGGCCTCTTATAGATCTACATTGTTCAGAGATTGCTATTTGTTCTCTATAATTAAGACAGGTCAAGTTAGAAATTGAACATGGTATTTCTGGCATGCAAGGATGTGCTCTAATATTGATTTCAGGATCTCTTGCTGGAGTTTGAACAGAGAAATCATGATGTAAACACCATTTTTTCTACTCTCATAACTCATAGAAAGGACAAGCCAAAAGACAGGATTTTGGAACAGAGGAGGCAGCTACACTCTGCTAGGCTACTCAAATGGGCAATGACCACAATCTTTTCTTTAAACAACATTCCAGTCACCTATAAATAGCATGACTTGTCTTCTTTGTTGTGTCAACTGTTCAACATCTGCTTCTTTTGCATCTGAACAGTCTTGGATCACTATAATACTGATTGGTTTGCCATTTCTTTTCTCCATGGATTTGCATTTAATCAGGTAAATCTCTGCTCATTGTAAGCTAGTTAATGAGGTGTTGCATGACCACCTGTACAAAAGGGTCCTAGTGTACCTTGTGACATCCTAATTTACATGGAGACAATGGAGCAGCACATAAAATTACTATGCCAGATCCTCAAGAAATTCTTGAGGGCAAACCTATATGCTAAGCTGTCTAAATGAGAGTTTCACAAGTCCTCTCTGGACTACCAAGTTTATGCAATGGAATAGAGGTGGACCTGGAGAAAGTGAAAGTCATATTAGAGTGGCAAGTCCCTTGAACGGCAAGCAGTTACAGAGCTCCCTGGGGTTTGTGAACTTTTACTGGCAATGTATTGCCTCCTTCCTGAAAATTGCCCTGCTGATCACCATGCTGTTTAAGATGGGAGGAGGGGGAGAAAAATCTTGACCAAGCCAGCCATTGAATTGGCCAATGGAGTGCCAGAAGGCTTTCAAGGACTTAAAAAGATTATTTGCAGAGGAGCCGATCCTAAAACACCTTAACCCCAAGGAGCCCTTCATTAACCAAGCTGATGCCAGGGACATGGCTGTTGTAGTAGTCCTCCTCCAGAAAATCAGAGAAGGGAAGTTTCAATCATGTGCTTACACTCTCAAAAAATCACCAAGACAAAGAGGCACTGGGCAGTGTGGAAAAAGGAAGCTTTCTCTGTGAGGTGGGCATTACTTACTTGGCGGCAACTCCTTGAAGGAAGTTAAGTATCTTTCAAAATGTGAACTGACCATAAAAACTTGGAAGCACTGAGAACCCACTGAAAGCTCTCCCCGAAACAAGTCCAGTGGGCACAATACTTTAATTGATTTGACTTTGAATTGAAGAACATCCCAGGGGGGAAGAACTTTGTAGCCGCATGCCATAGTACAAAAGCAATCATGTAGTAGTAAATGCCATCACCCCTCCAAAATAACGAGCAGCACAGGGGACCATTAGGCAGCAGGCAATAAAAAAAAAATTGCCAGACCTCCGGACTCAATAAAAAAGGAATTACAGTCTGATAGCCAATTTGGAGGCCATAGAAGTAAACTAACATCGAAAGAAGGGATGGCATGGAAGGGGGACAAACTATGTTCCCAAGAGCCAAGCCTTGCAACAAAGCTATGACACCAAGCAAGCTAGCCACTTTGGATTCTTAAAAACTTTGCATTTAGTTAAGAGACAGTTCTGGTGGCCAGGGATAAAGCTGACACAGAGTGTGTGGTGAGATTCAGCTGGTTCTCGATGGTTCGGCTGAACACTTTAACTTTTTGCAGTTTGGGGAACTGGCTAATCCCACCACTGGCTAGCTCCACCCGTCCTGCCCCACCCAGCCACGCATCTCGCCTCACCCGCTCACCTAGTCATGCCTGTGGACCAGCTGCTCTCTGGCTTCTTTGCTCACTTGCCTTCGTTGCTCATCCATATCCACACTGCACACATGGCCCAGGCCCAGCTGGTCTCCCTCCTCGCCCGCTTGCCTGCCTTCACTGCTCCCCTGAACCATGCAGCAGCAGGGCCTAACTGCTTTCCACTTCTACCCTCTTCTTCCCGTTCTGACCTAGGCTTCCCCAACAGCACAAAGCTGAGTCCTCGTCCTGATAAACCCTTTTATTTAGTTTACAGTGAATTCCTCTCCAGCAAAGTCCCAGCCAACAATCTTTCAAGATATTTCATAATTACAGACCTTTATCAGGCTTGGAGAGTTGCCAGGACAATATCTTTCAGATGCTACACTGTAACAGACAATACTTGGTAAGAATGCAAGAACAGATCTTCACCCAAATGAACTAATTGTCTCCTGCAAAACCTCCCTCTCCTTTTGTTCCTATTTTATTCCCTATCAGAGAGGCCATTCAACGTCCATCTGTGGCTTTACTCCCAAGTCGACCCTTGTTCCTTACCTGTTCCCTTCTTCTGGCAGCTCTGTGCATGCGCACACTGGGAACAGGCTTCAGCTGTTCTTCTGCCTCACTGATGTCCAACTCCAAAGGCAGGTGATAACTGTCAGAGGGCCCTAGCCCCATCTCTGCCTCCGACGTAGAGCACTTGTCAGAGCCTTCCCCAGATTCCAGGACTGGCCCATTTTCCTCCCCCACCTCCTCACTGTCCGAATCTGCTGTCAGCTCTGCTGGCCACTGGCAGGCCACAACATCCCTGGCCAGTCAACCTGTCTCCCCCTTTTCTACCTTCCTGAATAGCAGCATGACAATGCGAAAGACAAGGTCCTCCTGGATAGCCATCTTACTCGTACACCTGGCCTCGCACCCTTTTGGCACAGGGAAGCAGTTGAAGCAGCTCCATGGTGACCTCTGGGAGCTGCAATGGGAACGGCTGCCAGCCAGAGAGCAGCTCCGGAAGCAGGAGCCCGCAGCCTCAGCAGGCTGGTGGCCAGTGGTGAAAAGGTCCTGGCACCTTAGTGACGGCCTATCTAATCAACATGATCTTGATAGCCAGGTGAGCGTGCGCTGGTGCACTCTTGGCAGGTGAGTGGGCTCAGCTTCTGGGTGTGGAAGGAGGGCATGTGTTGGGCTGCTTCTTCACGGAGAAACCTAGTGGCCCTCTGCCTCCCCTGGTCAGGAAAGAAAAGCAGAAGCCTCTCTCTCAATCACCTACCTCCCCAGGAGAGCCATGTGAAATTGTGAAATGTGAGGCCCTCCTGGATGGCCACCTCGCTCATACGTCCCAGTAGGCAGAGCACTCTCTTGCGCCACCCCAGGAGGCAGGATGTTCTCTCACCCTATCCTGGGAGGCAGAGCGCTCTCTTGCCCTGTCCCGGGAGGCAGGATGTTCTCTCGTGCCATCTCAGGAGGCAGAACAGTGTCCCACACCATTCTGGGAGCAGAATGCTCTCCCATCCCATCCCGTGAGTGTTCTGCATCCCAGGAGGAAGGGCGCTCTCTCATATCTCTCAGGAGGTAGGGCGCTCTCTTGCTTGTCCCGGGAGGCAGGCTGGGGCTGTTGCTGGCCCAGGAAGACTCCAAGATTGCTGTTTCCACCACCTCCTCCGTAGGGGCTATCAGCCTAGGCAAACTCTTGCAAAGCTGAAGCAGCTGCTAGCAGCATCGAAATCAACTGTTACAACTGCCTGGCCAGGCGATTACTTTCGGGGATTTGGGGCCTGGGATGGAAGAAGGGAGGAGAATGGTGGCCGGAGGGCTGGGAAAGAAAAAAAGGCAAAAGGCAGGCATTTCCTGCCTGTCTGTCTGTCTCTCCCTCCCTCCCCCTCCCCTATTCTTGTGTGTTATGATCAGTGATCACTTCTGCTTTTTATACACAAAGTATGCCTCAGAGAACGCCAATTCATCCGAAATAAATATGGCCTTTATTTGCTTCTCTGGCTGGCAGGAATCTTTTCAGCAAAACACAGCTTTCCAAGCCCATTGCAGAAAGGCAGAGGTTGGGGTGGGAAGGAAAGGGAGGCTGCTCTCTCTCTCTCCCTCTCTGGCCCGGAGCACTCTAACAGAGCTTTGTGACTGAAATTCGTGTTGGAGACTGAGGGCAAAGGCAAGGTCTTTGGGGGTAGAGAGAGACCCCTGATATTTCTCACCACAGTTGTTTGCAAGTTTGACAGCCAGATTAATTCACAAAATAAGAATGAGGACAATGACGGGTGTCATTTCCTCTTCTTCCCTATCCCCCCCCCCCNCCCCCCCCCCCCGCCCCAACCTCTACCTTTCTGCTATGGACTTTGCTGAAAAGATTCCTGCCAGAGAAGCAAATAAAGGCCGTATTTATTTAGGATGAATTGGCATTCTGAGGCATACTTTGTAGGTTGTTTCTGTTGTTGCTCTGGTGTGTGTATATGTATAAAAGGCAACACTGACACTGATTGTAGCAGCACTAGAACAGGCACCAAGGACCAGATTCATGGAAGCAGGAATTTATCACAGTTGATAGAACTCAAGGGATAGATCAATGTCTCTCAGCTGAGAGATTTATGGACTTTAACTCTCAGAATTCCCCAGCCAGCCATCAAGGAGTTTCCACAGAAGATTGTGGAGAATACTAGAGCTAAGAATCTATGGGAGTTCCCAATCCAGAAAGACAGGCAGGAATTAGATAATCAACCAGACACTGTAGTGGTAGATAAATTATTACACAAAGACCATAAGAACTCGGGTGGTCAGGCAAGCAGAGCGAGGCAAGGTGCCCCTCAACGTAAGTGACAACAATTTGGATATGCTTACCCAGCCACGCCTACCCCAGCCGGTCATTAGGGAAGAGAACTGATTGTTAAATTAGTTAAATTATTGTTTGAATCACACTAATAATTCTTAAATTATTTGAATCACACTACTCCACAGAGAGCTAGGTGAAAAGTTGCCTGGTGTATGCAGCAATGAAAAAAAGACCAGGGAAGAGCCCAGGCTTACTGCAACATAACAGAGCCACTCCTGGAAAGATATCACAATGGACTTCATAGTCGAGCTCCTAGAGAGTGGGGGAAATACTGTGATTTGGACAGTAATAGACTTGTTTTCCAAGCAAGCTCACTTTATCACCTGCTTGAGCCTCCCACCCCCCAGAGACTGGCTAAAATGTTTCTTCAACATGTTTGCTTATTGCACAGGGTGCTGAAGCATATCATGTCGGACCAGGGGGTCCAATTCACCACTAAGTTCTGGAGGGAGTTCGTAAAACTAATAGGTTCCTCCCAAGGGCTTAGCTCAGTATTTCATCTGAACACGAATGGTGCCACTAAATGAGTGAATGCGATGATGGAACAATACCTGTATTGCTATGTCAACTATTAGCAATCTAACTGAGCAGACCTTTTGTTATTTGTTGAGGTTGCCTACAATAATGCAGTGCATAGTATCATGGGACTCGTCCCTTTTAAAGTAGCTACAGGGGTAGACTTCATGCCTATGCCAGAGTACCCTAAAGAGCCCCTTCGCCAGTAAGTTTGACAGAGTTTGTGGGTTCCCTCCAAAATGCCTGGGGTAATGTAAAGCAAACCCTAGCAAAAGCAACCGAAAGTCAGAAAGTTCAGACTGATAAGAAGCACTCACTCCAGAAATCATTCCACATGGAGAGAAAGTATCTACCAAATATCCAAAGCTGAAACTACTTTGCAAGGAGCTGGGTCCAAAATATATAGGATCCTTCCCCATAGTAAATGTTATAAACCAAGTCACAATAAAGATAAAACTACCCCACTTATTAGGAAAAGTGCATCCTGTGTTCCACTGTAGTCTGCTTCAGGCAGTAGTAGGATCTGAGTTAGACTAGTGGCTAGAATTGGTCCAGGTTCAATCATTGGGGGGGGGGGGGG